>OMLF01027996.1:11447-22399 GCA_900302615.1 Holocentrus rufus
CATTTTTTCTTCAATCAGCTTCTTGTATTGTACATGCAGTAGATATTAAGAGGTTTTGGTATTAAGAAATTTTGCAGTGTTTGCAGAAAAGGGACGCAACTAGCAAACATTTTCATTGTTGATTAATTACTCAGTTTTCCCCCTAAATTAATTGATTAATCACATCACCTGTCAAATGATGAGAAATTGCCTGATAAGTTAAAAGACCCCGAAGTAGAAAGAGCCCAAAAAGGTCCTAAAATTTATTTTGTCAGACCAGCTGTTAAGGTTTTGTTTTATAGTGTTTGTGATGCTGTAACCAGCAAATATTTGGTACTTTTACTTGATAAATAAGTAAATTGACTATGAAATTATCAAAATTACATACTTTTAATTTTGTCTTTTAACTATTACAGAGAAACTTGTTTTCCACCTAGTTTCTCAATAATATTATGTTTCCGGCTAAATCTTTGTGGCCTCGGAGGATACTATAAAATTTTCCTCTATTTTGCTGGTGTAACTGGACCAGCCTCCGTGTTCACCTCTGTCCTCCTCATGTCTTCACCTCTGCCACCTGTCCACATAGTTGGCTTGGGGTCCATCCTGGCTCTGCTGTCTGCTCCGGCACAGCTGGGCAGGATGCACTCACATTCCTCGGGCACAGGTGGGAGACGGAGACAGAGTCTGTCTTCCTGCATACCTGCATGCCTGCCTGCTTCCCTCATTTGGCTCTGGTCCAGATCTATGGATGCAGGCAGCAAGGACCAGCCATTAATGCATTCTGGTATAGATTTCCAACACATGATACGGTTAATATTTTGGGTAATAATGCCACTGTACAGCTGACAAATGTCTCATGTCACAAGCCAATGTCAACTCTGGTGCTGCTAGTCCAATCTCTGGCCAAGAATTTACACCCTCCCGTCTCCACCCACCCAGCCCCTGAAAAAAACATCAACAAAAAAAGAAAAAAATGAGAGCGAGTGAGAGCCAGACTTACTGTACCCTCGCTGTTTCTGCTCTGTAAATGTGCAAATTATCAAGTCGGGCTGCTGATCCTGTTAGAAGACTGCATAGCTCTTTGTAATTAAGTTAACGAAGAGCATTGCCAAAGTATGTCTAAATATAACTTTCAGACTAGGTTAATAAGGTGGAGAACGTGGCAGCCTTGCTTGAACAAATCTGTTTTGCCACGAGTGTAAGGAGGCCAAGCCTGGTAGGATCGAGTGTTTTTATTTTACTTCCTTTGATAAATTTTACCGCTCAGCGTCTGAGAGAGAGCAGCAGATGAAAAAAAAAAAGCTGAAGGACACAGATGAAGATGAATATAGAGCCAGCCCATCCTGCCTCGTGTTGAGAAGCTGCAGATTGTTAAACCTGTGGCTCCTGTTGTTTACCGTTCAGCCAGACTTCCTATCTTTCATTTCGTCTTAGATTTTTTTTTTGCCCTTATCCCCTCTTTGATTCTATATGTCCCTCTCACCTTCCCTTCCCTTTTCATGTATTCCTTCCCACCGCCATCCCCGAGTTCCTCCCGCTTTCTCCCTCACTTTCTTAAACCCTTGTTCTCTGCCTTTTCCCCTGTTCCCCCCTTTTGTTCGTCTCCCTCCTTCCTTTCACCTTCTCCCCCGTCCCACCCGCTCCATCTTTTCTTTCTCCCTCTCCGTCTCCTCTCTTTTCTCTTTACTTTTCACTTTCCGTCCGACTCTCCTCTCTGTGCCTGCCGGACCACGAGGAATGTCACACTCACAAAGAATTAATGTCAAGGAATCAGCACACAAAGAACATGTTCATTCAAGTCAGGTAGACGGGCCAGAGCACCGAATTCTGAGGTCTGTCTGAGTCGTGTTTGTTTAATCTGTAACGCAGCGGATGTTATTAAACCACATCATTCAGCTGGCAGATGTTCCTTTACCTAAAGATAATCTGTGTTGTCTCTCATCTCATAGTGGTTGTATTGATTTTTTTTTTCATACAATAAATGCTACCCTCTTTATGTGATCATCTTTCTTCGGTGGAGGGCTTGCAGCATATAGCGATTAAGCTTTCCATACAAAAAAAGTCATTTTCCCTCATTGCCACAGTTTTCCAACAGCATTTTGGCTCAATCCCGCATCTTTGTGAGCTTGAATTTCAGACCTCATTAGATTTTGTAGTGTTTGTAAAGTGGGCTCAGTACCTTTTGCTTTCAAACAGTAATATGATCTACATCCTCCTTTCACATGAGAGATTAGCGGCCGTGCTGCTGAACTTTCGACCCGTACTGTTCACCCTCAGCAAGCTGAGATATCAGGCTGATCGCTGCAAAAAGGCAACAAACACAAGTTTCTCCACTCAAATCGATGAACAAAGAAAACAGGTCACAACTTTGGGAGCAAACAAAACAAGGAGATAATATTAAATAAACTTTCCCATAGTGCACAAAATTCCATACTTTTATGCTTATTTCTGAACACTTTTTGGAGCTTTGTCGCAATTGTGTTCTGTCAAAAGATGAAAATCACACATCTCTTTTCCCCCCATAGGTAATAGAACAAGTTTACCATTTCTGTTATGATTGCATTGGAGAATTAACCAATCATTAAATATATTCACTCTATAAATAAAGATCCAAGTGACACTATTACAACACTGTGAATGGCTCCAACACTGGTGACACTTTCCAGTATTGATTACATTTTGTAAAGTGTTGCATGCACTGTAATATCTAGACCTTTACGATCATGAGCTGATGATAGGTTGTTTTTATGAGATATATATGAGATGATAAATCACAAGATTAAAATCTGACACGGGCAATTTTTCATTTTGATCATAACGTTAATGTTTTTATTTGGAGGTGGAAAACCTTTGATCCAATGCAGGAGACAAAGAGGGGGTGGGGGTGCAGATTATCCAGCATATTTTCACCAGGGAGTCTGCAGCTCTTCCTCGGTTTCGTGGCTGAACACTGAATTCCACCTCAGTTGGTGCGACTTCATCCAAATGCTTGTTGTCTGGCTGGCTGACTGAGCCGGAGTCGGGGGCAAGAGCCACACTGCCTCAACAAACACGTCCCGCCCTGCCGGCCTCGCCCTCTGGGCTTTCTCCTTCAGGATTTATCTGAGGTTAATGCTGTCTGTGATGGTCCAGCTCAGTCAACCCAAACTGTTTGCCCGTGCTGGCATGCTCTGTGAATGTCTCCCCGACCGGATCTGCGCCTGTGTGTTTATGGGCTTGAGCAAACACAAGGATTTCAGGCTCACCAAAGAGCTGTTAATGCACCACAGTTTAAATCGACCATAGATTCATCTGTGGTGAAGTACACTGTATATCTTTCATACGACAAGGCCATAGAAGGACATGACTGATGAGTTCCTTAATGCAGATGTTTCTTCCTGTGTTACTGACAGCTGAAGACAAAGTTCTTGTAATGATAGCAATCATCTTTATAGCTGCTGGTTCCTGTTTGTTAGTAGCTGTTAGCCACAAGCATCTTCGTAAGATTTCTAATATTTTATGTATGCAGTGTAAACAATTTGTTAGATAGTTTAGTTATGCCTTAAAACCTCTTCAGCCCCGCCGGTCCCATTGCTGGGTTTGTAATTACTGCATGGCTGAGCTTTGTTCAAACCCACAGAACTTTATTTTAAATTCTAGTGGAGATCCTAAGGTTTCCAAAGACACCAAAAATGTCCTCCTGGATTACAAAGAAATGTGCATAAATCATCATCTAGATATTTTCTATTTGATGTAATGCTGCAGCCATAAAACAAAACGTACTGCAACCAGCAGACGCAGCATATATGTGTGCCATTGTTGTACAATATGGGAAAAAAATACATTTTTTCTAACATTGAAGCTGCTTAAGGTGAAATTAAAGGAGAAAACACAGTTCAGGGGTTTTGTGTAATTGAAACCTTAACCTTGTAATGAGTAACTATATTCTTAAGACGTAAAATATACACTATTGTATGTTTTTACATGAAAAACAAAAATATAACCAAACATGGAACATCTTATCTCTTCATCTTTAGTACGTCCCTTTATGTTTTTTGTTTTTTTTTTCCCTCAGGTATCCGTATGGGCAGCCTGGGCCTGTTCCTGCAGTGTGCTACCTCAACCTTCTTCTCCCTGGTCATGAGTCGACTTGTTCGCCATTTTGGCTCACGGTGGGTCTACCTGAGCAGCATGGTGAGCTTCACGGTCTCCGCTTTGGTCATCTGCATGTCCAAGAGCGTGGTCCTGGTCACTCTGATGTCGGCCCTCACCGGCTACGCCTACGCCACGCTGCAGACGCTGCCCTACACTCTCACCTGCCACTACCACAAGGAGAAAGAGGTAGGGGGGGGAAAAGACAAACGTGATACAGAGCGTAGGATATTAGCTAACGCTTCATGGCTAATTTGTTTATTTTTGTCTCATTTCAGGTCTACATGCCAAAAAGGAAAACCAAAAGCACGCATAAAAATGGCATCGCAATCAAGAGGGACTCGATGCATTTGATGGCTGTGGAAGAGGAGGGCGGTCTGAGCCACAAGGTGGGGGGCACCAACGGGCACGCCTACTATAACCAGGACAGTCTGGAGTACTACCACAGCCCGCACAGCCAAAACGGTTCATCTCACAGCTCCGGCGGCGCTGAGCAGGCCGAGGTGGAGACGGGGTACGAGAAACGCGGCGTGGGCCTGGACTTTGCCATCTTAGACAGCACCTTCCTCCTCTCTCAGGTTTTCCCCACCCTCTTCATGGGCATGATCGTTCAGTTCGCGCAGACCGTCACTGCCTACATCGCCTGCTCCGCCATCTTCGGTGCTGTGGCCATCTACCTGGCCAGACAGATCGTCTTTGACCAAAAAGACCTCAAGGGCTGAGAAGTGGATGCGAAAGATGCAGGAATGATAAAACTGGAAGTCAGTTGTTCTAGCTCCGCGGAGGAAGCTCGACCCGCGGTGCGCTACTGTACCCAGAATGCCTTGCTCTAGTGCCGTGCGGCTCTTTTCATGGAAGTTACAGGATTTGAGAGAAAATGGCTGATCAAGGAAAATGCATTGCACCTCAGTCAGTTTGGTTGCCACTGGTTTAACAGCCAGCTCTGTGGGCTCATGTCATCATACTGAATCCCAGAATTTATTTTCTAAAAACTTCTCCTATTTTCTTCCTTTCAGTCACCTTCATGACCTCTTTGTTTGTCCATCCTCCTTCTCCTCAGGTACAACCAAACAGATTTACTGTAGAACTCGACTCATCAGCTTCTGACACGCAGCTGCTCACCTTTTTATTATTTTATCCTCTGCTATCCATGTATTTATCGAGTACAGTTTGGTCTGTACTTGAAACAGCATCTCAGACATTTCACCAGTGTGAGCCGTGTGCACAGGATAGTGTCCGCAAATCGCGGCAAGTAATACAGACTTGTCGAGGCCGAGCTGCAGCATCATGAAGCCCGTCTGGAGAGCAGCCACCTTCTGAGTGAGACAAGCCTGCCGTTCTTCACCTGCCTGCTGTGAAAGTGGAAGGACATTTTCTTATTTTTCCTTGCAGCAAGCCTGCACTTGTCTTTGCTCAATAATGGAATGGATAGACGAATGCTTTTCTTCTGCCCGTACATAAAACAGTATCATACAACTGAAAATTACATGTGGGACCATTGGACTTGTCCATCAAGGAAGAAAACACACTGAAAAAAAAAAATGCAATTTTACTATCAAGTTGGCCCTGTTTCGTGTTTGATGAACAGTTTTACTGTAAATATTTTGTATACATATTTACTGGATATCCCTATGGGAATATTGTTATGCAACCTGTTGAGGTGAGGTTATCAACTGTGTAACTGTGGTGGATTCAGAATGAAACTGTTTACTGAAACTGGAATGTTTAGTCAAACTTCCTATGTAATGAGACTCGAAAGATTCAAGAGTAGAGCCAACCTACTGCAGAGAGACGGAAGGGCCAAAGAAATACACTGAAAAACAGATGAAGTTTAGATGGTTACAAGCAGTTACTGAAAGGAAACAGCATGGGAAGTGGTTATAGTAAATGGTACAACTTGTTTGACAATTTTGATGTCCAGTTGTGAGAAGAAACGTACGTTATTTGTTAAAATCCTGGCACTTGTATGCGTTTTCTGTTGCCGCGTGATAGATGGAATGTCAGTCTTAATCTTGTATCCATGGAGATGCGTAGATTTGGCCATACTCTTGTGTATCTTGGATTATTCATCCTGCCCAGGTATGGATCTGATCAGGACAGTCGCCTCAGGTTAGTCGCCTTGTTTCTTTAGTGTCCCATCTCATCTTTATGCCACTGATAAAACACTTTACCTTCTGCCTAACCCCCCCTGTTTCACTGTATTCTCAAATGACAATCTAGGAAATCCAGATGGGTTCTGTGATCCAGTGAACCATAAACACATAACATCACTTCTGGCTGAAGCCCCACCTCACAGCACCCAGTCATAAAAGACCAAAAAACATCACGCGGTACAGAAAAACACCCGGTGATTTGAGAGTCAGTACTATATATTGATGGGCTGAAGGCCAAGCCTCACTTGTTGCTGAGGTGTGTGTGTGTGTGTACGTTTGTGTGAGTGCGTACCTACATACATGTGGGACGGCCAGCGAGAGAGGATGAGTAATATATTAAAGTGTGAGGCTAATGAAGAGAGTGATATAACGTGTTTTTTCACTCTTATAACAGTGAAATTGACTTTGCCCAATATGATGCTGTATATTGAAATATATTGTGGCCTTCAGTTATGCTTTTCATATTAGGTGGTTGGAGTTTAAAAAAATGCCTGTATTACAATCAATAACTTCATTTTTGCATTTTGTATATAAGTTGTCTGCAACTGCTCGAGGGGTGAAGAGTTTGTTTAATGGACCTGAAGGATTTTAGGGTCAAAGCTGCTCTCAACATGGGAATAAAAACAGCAGAGGGTTTGTTTGCGATGTTGACAGTGCAGCAGAATATACGACAAATAATACAGTAGAATAAACGTCACCCTGAAATGCACGGGAAAGATTTTTGTCTCGAATTTACAAAACGTGATGGAGCACTAGCAGTAGCAGACATGTTAGAAAAGGCTCACTTTTTCAAGTGCCTCTACATATTTCAACATTTTTTGTACATATGTATTTATTTATTATGGTTTTATTAAAAAAAGAAAAAGAAAAAACATCACATATTAAACTATTGGCCTTTCTGGCATCTTTCATAGGTGCAAGGGCAAAGGGTATTTCTGTGAAAAAGATAAGTTATTTGTATAGATGTGGTATAAAAGCATCCTCAAAGCTATAATTTATTTTAATATTGCCCACCTTTTACTGTAGCTTTGATAACATCGCAGAGCCGATTGCTGTTGCCTGCTGCCAGTTCACATGAGTTGCAAATGAACATTTTTTTTTTTTGTACTGAAAATGATCGGAGTTTCACCCCATCGTCATCACCCTTGTATCCCGTATTAGCTCAAACGTCTCTACCCATCATAATTGCTACTACATGTTTATAAATTTGAGTTGCTTTGTGATGTGATCATTTTATATTAGTGCTGCTAGTGCAAATACAGGCAAAGCTGTCATTTTTGTCAGCGCTGCTTTATCTGGGTCATATATAACCACTCTTTTCTTCTTTTCAAAGCTGTTATATTGTTTGTTCATTTACAGTCAAACATTGAGGATTTTATTTGTGTAGGTGGGCAGAGTTGTTTTCAGTCCCACAATGTCCTGTTTGATTTGAAGATAGCAAAGTGCCAGTGGTCAAATCATGTCAAGGCCAGAAAACGTTTTGTTCTGAGGTGAAAGACATCGATCAGGGATATTTTCATTTATCAGTTGTTGCCACAGGACTTCAGTTTCCCCGCCGACCTGATGTGTCATTGTCATGATTTAATTTACCCATTACAGAAAGTTGTGTTTTGTTTTGATTGTACATCATTCGGATTGTGTCTAAATATGCAGTTACCAAATAGATTTTATACAAAATAAAAGAACTGCATTATAACTGAGGCTTGGTTATTGAGTAATGTTGCAGAACACATCGGTGACTCATCCTGGAGAAATAAACACATTGGAGGTTGTTTTTCACATATTTGATTTCAGGGCTTTAAAGCTGTATTACATAATAGGGGTCAACACTTTATTTCAATGATTAATTATTGAATCTATGAATCATGAGGCTAAAGTGCTTTTGGATCAAGCTTTTCTCATGCAAAGTGGGTCTCCTGTAAACTTAACTGACCCTAGCTCTGTGTATTTTGGTCACAACTACGCTGAAAACTAAAGGCTCCTGCTCAAGGAATTCCTTAATGGTGTGTGTCTGAGCTTAAAAAAAAAACTTGGAAACAGTGCCATCCTTTGGAAATGCGGAGGCACTGAGTCGTGCAGGAGAGACGTGGTGGTGCGCAACTGCACTGGCTCCGCTGACGCATGGGCATGCTGCTGGTGGCATTATCTGTTACATGGAAAAGACGATAGGCTTTCATGTCGCAGGGAATGGTATGCTGGCAATGTGTGCCATTTCGTGGCAGGCCTCTGCAGCTCGCTTCCCACCGTTCTCACGAATGCGCTGTAAGAAATATATGGCCTGTGGTCTAATAAAAATGTGATACTTTATTGATCCCTCCTAAGCAGTGAAACCTTCTTTTCTCTTTCCAGCCCAAAGGGAGGTCAGAGGTCAGGGTCAGCTGTATGTGGAGCTGGTAGGATTTGTGTTTTGCTCAAGGACACTTCAGCAGGGCGGATGCTTGCTGTCAACGCGGGGCATGAACCCAGATCCTCCAGGTCTCTCTGACCACCGGGACACCCCGCTGCCCCCCCTGGGTCCGGGGTGAAACGTCCCCTTAGCCCCAGAAAAAGACTCGTTCGCTGGGAAAAGTTCTTGAACCGCACAGCAAGGGAAGTGCGACCACAAGAGTAGCTGCCATTGCCATTGCTCTCCGGTGACAAGTGGGCCTGTTTTTACACCTTCCTTCTAAATAAGGAAGCGGGCTGTCAGACATATGACCACCGACCCAATTTGGGAGCTGCCAGAGCGCCCCGTCGTGTCCCACGGCCGCTGAACGCCACCAATAAGGTTTCTCCCCTTCCAGTCCAGTGACAGTAGGCTATTCCCCCCAACTCTCCACAGACTTGGTATTTTTTTTCTTGCTGTCAGCACCCTCTCCACCCTTGTATTATTCCAGCGGTGAAGTCAGCATGATGTCATCCAGGGATGCGATAGCCCTGGCAAGGTTGAAACAGGGTTTTTGGTGAGTGGTAGAGGCTTTATTCTTCACGGCCACCGGGAGAGAGAGGGAGAGAGAGAGAGAGAGAGGGAGAGAGAGAGAAAGAGAGAGAGAGAGAGAGGGAGAGAGAGAGTGTGTGTGAGAGAGAGAGGAGAGAGAGAGAGAGAGAGAGGCGCAGAGGAGCTGCAAAACATGGTAATCACCACCACCAACATCACCAACATCACCACCAACATCACCATCACCATCACCTCCAGCTCTGCCGCGCACTCTCCCGTCTCCTCTCCTCCTCTGCACCGGGGCTTTCGTTTCATGCCCGAAGCCCTGATCTGCGCTCCAAAAATAACCCTCAGCCAGCATGCCGAAGGAAGCAAAACAAGAAGAGCGGTATTTTTAGGGTCATTAATTTCGACCACGTGGTCCAAAGGTAAACCGGATGGCCGTTGCGCAAAGGCTCCTCGTCAGTATGTCCTGCGAGGCCGGCACGCCGCACTGGACGCTGACCGCGGTGGTTCTCCTGGGCTTTCTGCTGGGGATCGTGTCAGCGTACCCTTTACCGAGCAGCAGGACAAATGCAACTTTACTGGAGAAAAGATGGGAGACCCTCTTCTCCCGCTCCGTACTGGGGATCTCCGGGGAGAAACCGGAGCTGAACTGGGAGAGTGACTATCTGCTGGGCATCAAAAGAGTGCGGAGGCTCTACTGCAACGTGGGCATCGGGTTTCACCTTCAGATCCTCCCCGACGGCAGGATAAACGGTGTACATAATGAAAACCAGTACAGTGAGTTATACCTCCACGGATGTAATGCAATAGACATAAAAAGGGAGGGAGGGTCAATAAGTATGGATCTGTGATGAGCGTCTAGTCTGTCCCCTCTATTAATTTGCATGATCATATGTCATCCGCCTCTGAGGGAGCATTGAATTTCTTCCACGGCAAAGACAAATCTATTAAAAACAAGTATCCATCAGTGCTGAATATGCCGCCCCCCCCCATCCTCAAGCTCAACCATGACATGAATGTATGGACGCTTTTAGACACAACTTATTTTTACGCAGCCCCATGAGGGCGGTCCAGTGACCAATAGCCGTTCACGTCAATGCAATAATTGTCATTATTGCAATAATCGCAGTAGCCTTAATTGATACGCGCATGGATGGAAATGTTGTAATGTGGGGTGAAAGATGCAGAACAAAGGCTCGGCATGCTGCGCAGCAATCTGCAAGGTTACACCCATAGACGCAGAGAAAGCACAATGCTATTGTCACATTATAAAATATACCAGCTAGGATGGTCGGGTTTTATTCTGGGGGGAAAATCTAATGTAATAATCATTTATCCTGTCAGGTCTAATAGAGATCTCGACGGTGGAGAGAGGAGTGGTGAGCTTGTACGGGGTGAAGAGTGAGCTGTTTGTCGCAATGAACAGCCGTGGAAGGTTATACGGAACGGTAGGTATGCACAGTATTTCATTTATTGTCCAGCAGTGTTTGTTAATGGGATCCTCAAAATAGGGCGCTCTTGCAGGGTGATCAGGCCTTTTTATTTGTCTGTCATATTTTTGGATGGGGCTCCATCTGCCAGAGGGGCTGCCGCTTCTGTGTTGCGAAATCTATAATTTAATTTATGATGAACCTTTAAGGCCATGCGTAAAACAAAAGTGTGCTGGTGGAGGCTGCGAGGCCTGGTGGCCTTTGGGTAAAATAAGATGAGACTAGCAGATGCAGGATTTTGCCAATGTGGTCCTTTATGAGGTGGGAGGGGGTGGG
>OMLF01027996.1:22419-43760 GCA_900302615.1 Holocentrus rufus
CCCCTGTGCACCAAAACCTGTCAGCAGGGAGTACACACACACACACACAAACACACACACACACAATCAACATCATCATCATCATCATAAAAATGACAGCTCAATGCTGAAAAATAAACACATTTTAAATTTACTTTATATACTTAACAGAATATGTTCGGAGATAGAAAAACTGTATTTGTATTTGTACATGAAATTAATTCAAATATAATTTGGGCTTTAGAAATACAATTTCCTGTTGACAGCATACACTATAGAGTGTCTAAATATATTTATTAGGTATTAGGTATTCTGAATAATATTGTTATTCAGAAAAATGTGGGGTGGGGGGTTATTGGTGGGTAGTAATTGGTAGTTTTTCCTTTTATTTCATAAGTGCACCCTGATAATGAAAGGTTGCTCAAGGCTCCTGCCATGCAAACAGAATCCACTGGATGGCTATAGGGCGCCCCATTAAGGTTTTAGGTTTCTTTTCATCGTGCAGGAGCCTTTAAGAACATCTACATTCATATAGGGATATGATATCCACAACATGTTTCCTTCAGGTGCTTCTGCATTCCTCACTGAACTCTACTTCTGCATGGCGAAATTTCTGAGAAATACTAACATTCAATGAAGTCTGTGCTTTGTTCTCACCTATGCCAGTCATGAGTAACAATCCATGTAAACATTAAATCATATGCTTCAGTGATACAGCATCAACAACTGTTCACTCCCAGTATAAAACCTCCCTGCACAGGCCTGTCATTTTGGCAACCTGCATCCAGTAGAAGGAAAAAAGTTTGCCATTAAATAACAGTCATTAGGAGAGTCATTCGGAAAACTATTGATTATAAAAGCATGCTGGGGTGTGTGTGCAAATTCATTTAGACAAAAGGCGCATTTTTAGGGTCTTGAGAACAGCTCCTAAAAGCAAACCTTGAAGTACCACAAAACAGTGCTTAGGTGGCTCATCAGATCCCACAACCTCAGAGGAATCCCAAAACTCTTACATCACATTTGGGATCTTCAAAATACTCGCTTCCAACTAGATTATATCTTTAATCACTCAGGAACATTGACTGTTGCAGATAAATAATGCAGTAAGAGTTATAAGAACATCAGCTACTCAGGGCTGAATGCTTTTATACTTACAAATACTTACAGATATGCATTTTCACCCTCCTTGTAGGCCTGGCTTTCTTTCTTTTTAGTTGCCAGTTCCAACAAGTTTATGCTGATAAAGTGCAGACGGCAACCTGTCTGCGTTTGTTAGCAGTTCCATTGGTGTGATCATGGCCATAACGAGTAATTAGAACTAAAATTTTATGTCTTAAAAACCCTTGGAAATGTTTCCTTGGCTGCATAAGTAGTTTTTTTATGGAGCTTGAGAGTGGTTTTTGTCTGTGATTTCAGGTCTTGTTTTATTTGTGTTGCTAAATCTGTTTCAGCATTAAAAACTGGTATGACACTGACGCTTTCTGAGGCGGGTTTTTAAAGAGCAGACCGAAATAAGCCAGAAAAGGAAAGTTCCACAACTTTACTGACCGCTTATCTACATCGCACAGATTTACTGTAAGCAGAGACAATTCCCTTCAACAGGCACAACTGGTTCGCGTCCAGCAGGAACAGTTACAGATAAAAGCATTAAAAGTTGCCCTCCAGGCCCCAGGAGGGTCCTCTGTGACAGGCAGAGCACCGTGGAGCGGCTCAGGACCCCGACATGCGCCTGCTGTTTTCCTTGTTGTAGCCAACATATTTGACAGACAGAATGTGAGTCAGTCATCAGGGGCGATGAAGCGTAAGCTCGTGTAACTGAGGAGGCTGATGATCTGATAAGAGATTGAATTAGGCCACATGGCCTCTGATGGATATTATTTGCTCTGCTACTGTGCTATATAAGTCATGGCCTGTCAGCTCAGTATAGTGCAGCATTCATATTGTTCTTCATAGTGACAGATATTAACAGATTATACTTTATTTAGAAGGATTATATGAGATAAACTGTGATCAGGAATCTAATACTGTACATAAAATGGTCCTGTTGGTTCACATGGAGCTGACATCGCTGACAGCTACACAGGAAGTTTTACAGGCATTGTCAGTCACATTGTTTTGCTTGGCGTTAATCAGTTGAGGTGAAATTTTACTGTCAGTACAATGCTGACTTTGCATATAACAAATGCCCTCAATATGTTAATTTTGACAATGATAATTTCAAGTTCAGCATGTTTATTTCTACGCTTCTGGATTATCCTTGTTACATAGTTCTGCATAATCTGCAGAACTACAGAGTCAATGCAACATCAAAAAGTATCAGCAAGTAGATTTAGTGGATTATAAAGGTTATTGAATGCAGTTAAATTAATAAACAATTCTCTAGGCATAAACTGTATTCTTTAATACACTTCATTCCTTATAGCAGCTGTTGATACTTTTGCAAAATGACTTCACAGGAAATGAGAAGATAATAACTCTTAAAATGTCAAAATGGTAATTTATAGTGAACTGCACTGTTTAATTTCATCTTTATATTTGCATCATTCTGCATGATTCAAGACGTTTCCAGGCAGCTTTTTATTTTGTTCCTTCATAGCTTGCAAATGTGTCTTTCTTTTCTGGAGCTGTTCATTACGGCACGCTGTCTCCTCTTTGTTCTTTCCAGACAGTCTTCCATGACGAGTGCAAGTTCAAGGAGAGCTTGCTGCCAAACAACTACAACGCCTATGAGTCTTCGGTTTACAGAGGCTCCTACATAGCTCTCAGCAAGCATGGCCGTGTGAAGAGGGGCAACAAGGCCACCACTGCCATGACTGTCACGCACTTCCTACCCCGAATATGACGAGCAAAAACTGGCAATAACAAACTTATTTGCACATGTGGATTATTTCCCAGGTAACATAAATACCGTATACGTACATGCATACACAAAAAGACAAAATGGACTGTAAAAGAAAGAAATACCACTATATCTGATAGTATTTATTCAATCTTTATATGTATATTTGGGTAGCTTACTTTGTATTAGAACTTATGGAAATGCCATTCTTTGCTGCTTTTATGATTTTCATCGTTTTGTTATATGAAGGGGATGGAGAGGCTTCATTAGTCCCTTCAGGTTTTATGGGTGCTTGCCATAATTGGTTGAGTCCTTGCCCTGCCAGTGGATGACAGTTCATCCTCCGGAAACGAAATGGATACGTTTTATTACCTCAAAGCGCCATATCCCAAGAAGAAGAAGAAGAAGATGAAGAAAAAAGAAAAATAACGTGTGCATGAAATTTCTACAGAGAAGAATGCCTGTTTACTTAAAAATCTTTTTGTCGTCATTCATCCAGGACTCGGACAATTTTTTTTTTTCCATCCTCCGTGTTTGATGATGATTATTACTGTTTGTGTCACTGTAAGGGCAACTAGAGCACTTGCAAACATGGCGGTGGTTTCTCTTGCTTTGTCATGAGGTAGCGGTGCCTTGGATTCCTACTTGTGGCCCCCTTACCATTGCATGCGAGAAACGCGCTGCTCGAGTCAGAAATAGGAATGAAACGCAAGTCATCACTCCCTCAGACACCCGCGGGGGGCTTTAGCCCAATTCCTAGAGGGCCAGAAGTATCTTCACTTTATTTTCTTTCCATAATTAGATCAATTAAGTAATTGAGACTCTGTGCTGCTCAGGCCCCAGCAGAGCCTCTTGTTAATATGGAAAGCTAGAATTAGAGTCGGTATTCAACCCCCCATCATGTGCAAGGGAGCTTTGACAATCCTGGCTTTTATTTATTCAGATATTGTAGCTAAATCATCAGGCCAGATTGATTTGTGTGTGTGTGTGTGTGTATGTGTGTGTGTGTGTGTGTGTGTTTACATTTGTGTTTTGTATGTATGTGGAATTGCTTGGTTACAGTGATGCGGTATTCAAAAGATTTTTTTTCCACATTGTAGGAGGTCAAAGGGGTTTTCTGTGCAGCAGAGTAGCTATGCCTGAGACACAATGAAGCTAAATATCCACCATAACCACTTTAAAGGGACAGTTCACCCAAAACAGAGATATTTTCATGCTTATCCCTAGTGCAGTCTGTCCATCCAGAAAGTTTCAGTGTGATTTGTTGGGAGAGTTTTGCTGGGAACTATTTTCTTGCCAAAGAACACTGGCAAACTGTATCTGTTCACCCCAAAGGAGTCCGAACTCACTTGGATAGACATGGTGAGCCGGTGCTCATTGGCAGAGAATAATTCCCCAATGAAACTCTTCAAACTTTGAGGCCTGTGGAATATTCTGGGTATCCTTGTCAATGCTTTTGGAATGAGCTGTTGCTTTTCACATGTAAATCACCGGAAACTTCGCCAAATCACACAGAAACAATCTGCATGCATAGATTGTATTATTAGGAGTATGAGGGAATTTTTAATCTTTTATTTTTTTTTTTTTTTTAAATTTTGGGTGAACTGTCCCTTTAATATGTCCATTTGCCCTTTGCTACTTTCACCCTGAAGCGGTTTAAATCTGTTGCATCTGGTCTTTGGACTATTAACTGATGAATTCAAACAGAAATTTGTTCATTTTGTTTTTTGGAACCGTAGAGAGGTATATCAAAACTGAAGAAGGGAGCTGTTTGACTTAAGCACTGGTTTGATGATATTTATTATTTGGCACTTACAGTAACATCTGTTTATGCAGAAGGTAGTGAAGCTACAGTCGATGTTGCTGATGTACGAGGGTCTAATTTGAACGAGTGTAAATATTCCTGCTTGACTTGGGAAGAACTACAACTGTTGCCCGTGAGAACTGGGATTTGTGAACAATATTTCAGGTAACCCAGTCTGTCTGATACGTCTGATATCTGATATGTAGATGATATGGATTGTGCTCGTTGATACCTGATTTTTTTTTTAAAGCTGTTTGTGCATTATTCAAACTGGTCATTGTGGCTTCTTGTGAAAGAAAGGCATAGGAGCAAAGTTGCAAAAAGCGATGTACCAAAGGGTTATATTAGTGATGCTCATTCAGGCTTTGTGTATGCAGCATACCATACTTGAATTCAACAACTGCTCGCTCTCCTCTTTCAAATACTGTAGTTTTCCACGGTGGAGACGAGGGGGGAGGAGGAGGAGGAGGAGGAGGAAAAGGGAAAGGAAGTTGAGGGT
Source organism: Holocentrus rufus (assembly GCA_900302615.1). Taxonomy (NCBI): domain Eukaryota; kingdom Metazoa; phylum Chordata; class Actinopteri; order Holocentriformes; family Holocentridae; genus Holocentrus; species Holocentrus rufus. Next base: position 27,541 of record OMLF01027996.1, read on the forward strand.
AGCAGTGATGTGCAGAGGACTTATATGGGACTGTGCATGTGGCAGCCATTGTTTGTTTAACTTGGTGAGGATGTGGGTAATGTGGAGCATCAGACAAGCTGGCCCCTTGGTCAGATTCCAGCAGTATCTTCTCCCTCCCATCTGAGCCATTTTGGTAGCAAGGTCGCAAAGACGTTGGACTCTCTGCCCATCAGGGTGACTTTTACCTTGCTGCTGCCCCCCTCGCTCTGCACCTGTTCGGCTTATTCCTCGATAAGATGGGCTGTGACTCTCGCAACGTGCAATGAACCGAGGTAGTAAATCCTTTCTCTTATTCCTGCGCAGAGTCTTTTCATGTTGAATTGAGGTGCATCTGAGCTGATTTTTGGATTTGATTATATTTTGTCATAAAATGCTCTGGAAGTGGCTAAGTAAGACCGGCTTGGTGAAATATGACTTGAAAGGAAATCTCTTATCGATACATGTCATCATATTTTTACCTCATGCCCTTTTGAACATTACTGTAAAGCACTGACAAAATGTCTGTGAGCAACGGTGTACGCGCCCCTTTAAGATCCAGCTTATGTCTAGTTGTGGAAGCAAAACGTGCAGTATCTGGTCAGAGTGAGCGCGTGTGTGTGTGTGTGTGTGCATGTGTGTGTGTGTCGGACGGAGTGCACGCCCATCATGTTCTGTTTCTGCCAAAGCGACAGCAGAGATGGTATCAGATCAATTTACCTTGAGTCAGGAATAACAGGGCATTGTCTGACTGTGCAAGCTGATGTACTGTGCTCTCCTCGCAGGAGAGGAGGGAAGGCACGAGGGATGGGAAATGCAACACAGAGGCTACTTAGGGAAGCCCGCCACTGTCGAAACAAAACTGCTGGTTGAGTAGGTAGTTATGTAGCATAAAGACCACGTCAAATAGAATCAAATGCTTCCAAGAGACTACTGTTTTAGGAACAGGGTACTGCTGTGAAACGGGCCGGCTGGTAGACTGAATACTGTGATCCAAGAGCTGAAAACTCCCACCGTGTCATATTTAATGCTTCTGAATATTGACAAGTGAGAGGAAACTGTGTTTAGGGAATTCTTTCAGCATCTTATCACCCAGTTTGACTGGACAGAGCAAAAGGAAAAGTAAAGTGATCATCAGAAAATCACTTGTAGCTTTCTTTCTTATTGTTTTTTTTATTATAATTTTTTTTCGGCTCTGATATTGTGGCAGTGAGTAGCTGGTAGGATATTTAAGATATACAAGGTGCAAACTCAACTTGAGGTGCAAATGGTGATATTTCTCCTTTGGGTGCAATTTACCGAGCAGGGACAGATGCTGTTTCCTGTCGCTGACTTTTCATCAAAACAAGCAGACACGCAAGATCAAAAATAACTTGTTTTTGATGTCATGATGTTATTTATGTCACTTATGGTTTATTATGGTATACTTTAGCCAGTTCATACAGATAACAGGACGCTGTCAAGACAAGAAGCAATTATTTGAAACGGAAGGAAAGGGGGGGAATGGTAAAAACCTGAAGTTGTAAATGCTCCTGATAAGTTTGGTGTTCATGCCAAAGGTAACTCTTGCTTGTCAACTGGATTTCTGGTGTCAGGTTTTCAAAACTTGAGGTTCAAGTCTGAAGGAAGGTATTAAATACTACTCTTACAAGTTCTGTTACAGCTTTTGCAGTATGTTTGTTTGAGGCAGGAAAGGTCGTACGGTAGCAGTAACTGAGAGATGGTAATGAACAGTAAGAAATGTATCACCTTTTCATATAAACCCTCCCCCACTTCCTCAATTCCCTTTATACCTATTGAGTTCTGAAGGGACTAAGGTGATGTGTTACCCCTGTGATTATGGATCCGATGTCTGGATTTTGCCATTGTGCTTCTACCTGTTCAACTGATTTTCAAATGTGTTGGCTCACAGGGAGTCGGAGGTCTGTGGGACGATGTGGGATCAGACTTGTGTGTGCCCCTGTGTGCCGGCAGCCTTTGTGTTTCTCTCTCAGTTTTCTATTCCTGCACTGAGGGGAGAGTGCTTCCTCTGAGTCCCCCTCCTCTTTTTTAACATATACCTCACCTTCTGCCTTAGTTCCGATTTATTGAAATGATTGTAAATTAGTTTGAAACAACAGACTTCTCCAATCATTTGTTTCTGAAAAATATGATGACGAGTAAGTAAAATACTATATTACAAATGGTTTTCCTTTTATTTTTGTACGTATGTGCTGTGCACAGCAGTCAACTGTATTCCTGAAATGATAATAAAAAGATGTTTTGTAAAAGTTGTTGTGATTGAATGCTTATAGTTGCACCTTTCCTTTATTTGATGGTTGGTGATCTGTGCCTTAAACCCAAATCAAGTGCAGGCAATGACTTGTGGGTCTGTGGCTCCCTCTACTGGCAAAAGTGAGCACCTACATTCATGAAAGCAGGAGTGATCAGAATTTATTTAGACGGATGAGAAAATCCTTTGAACCCCTTGATTTCCCCTTAAATTTCACCTTAAGTGGCTAAGTCAGATTATGAATAAAAACATTGTTTTTTCATATTGTACGACAATGTCACTTTAATGTTCTGTATCTGCTGGCTGCAGCTTCATTGAAGCTACATCACACTTATGAAATATTCACACACTTTAAAATATTCAAAGCCAAGATGCCATTGTTTTGTGGCTGCAGCATCACATCAAATAGAAAATATCTACATGTCTTGTGCATCATTTTATACACATTTCCCTGAAATTCAGCAGGACAGATTTGGGATCTTTGGAAACCTTGGGATCTCCACTGGAATTTAAAATAAAGTTTGCACAGACTACGTATTCCCTTTTTGACTCTACCTGAAAGTGTTACTCATTGCTGAACTATAAATGTATAAAATACATCTGTTCACATGTAGCTTGCCCTGATTCCCCAAAAAGGGACCATGAACATTTGAGTTTGTGGAAAGCATGCACAGCACAGATAAATACAATGCTCGTTTGGTATTTATTCCCAGCATCTTACTGAACTTACACAAATGGAGCAGGGACTGACAGGAATATCCCCTCACTCCCGTTGGGGAAATATTCAGAGCCCACAGGTGGATGCTGGGGGTGGAGGTGGGACGTTAACAAAGCAGCAGGCAGTGAGCATGTGGTGTAGCAGTGGCAGTAAAGCAGAGCTAGATCCAAGGCATGAGCAGCTTAAATGGATCGCCTCATTACAGAGAGGTGTAGCATTAACCAGATATCACATGAGCATGGGTGTGTGTGTGTGTGTGTGTATAAGAATGTGTAGCTTCACAGACTATTAAATATGCAAACCAAGCAAAAAACTAAAGGGGGTCGGGAGGATTTTGACACCATTTGATGTTCGGCTTTGCAGAGCTTTCTTAAGACTTAAAAAAGTACAAGTGAAAATAATCCCACTTGTTTCCAAAGTAGTTTCACTTGTTTCAGTTTTTTTCTTCTGGAAACAAGTATAATGAAACAAGACAGAAAAAAGCAGCACACTAGGATCAAGAACACTTACACTTGATTAAAGAAAATTATGGAAATTCTGGATTATTTCAACCTACTGGCAAAGTTTTCCACTTCTTTTAAGATAAACAAGATGAGACTAAATTACTTGTTAAGATGGAGATTTTTCACAATGCAGTTCATCCTACATCTGCAGTCTAGTGACAAGAAATGGCAGGTGGAGAAAACACTAAAACACATATATTACAGTTTAGCTTTTTGCTAGAAAATATCTGAAATTCCATAACTGTGTGTTTGTTTGATGGCGGTGGAAACTCTCTCTCAGACACAACAGGGTGAAGTATAACTCATTTGACTATGATTTTCTTTTCCATTTATCAGTGACTCCCTGTGTCCTTTGCACCACTGCCTTTGTAAAAGTGCATTTTGAAGTGTTTATGCACAGCAAATCGACTGTAACATCCCTCTGTTTACTCTTTCAGGGAGGGCCCTTGATGAAATGGTTTGTACGTATCCTAAACTGACATTTGTAGTTATTATGTCTTTGTTCTCTGTGCTGCATGAACCAAAACACTGACATCATACTTAGGGAAAGTGGGCATCTGTCTACAGCTGCTGCTTTCTGATGTCTTTCCATCAGATTTCCATGCCAACATCGCCTTCATTCTGCTGTACCTCAGTGACCATCAGCCGGTGGACAGTCTTCATCAGAGAGGCTCCTGCCACACGTGCAGAATGTCATACTAGTAAAGCATGACCACTTTACTGATATTGCAGTTGTGTTGAAGTATTGGTATAAAAATTTAAGTAAAGAAAAGGTGGCTTATTTATAATGTACCCAGAGTAAAAGTTACCAACTTTTTTTTTTATTAAAGAGAAAAATGTTACATGTGAGCGCTCAAATTCCTGGCAATTCTAAAAGGGACAAAGGGACAGAGTTCAGACTTGATTGTTGTAAAGGGAAAATCTGGAAATTACAAAATAAAGTATGAAAAAATACTAACTAAATAAATAAAATTAAGTCAGATGACTGACTGTTAACTATGAATCCGAACTTTAAGTTTCTGATGCATGTGGGGAGCCTAAAAAAGTTGTACTCTGTCATTTAAAATTCAGAAATAATGCACTGAAGCACAAGAACAGTTACTGACTACAAGCATACAAAAAGCCACTGAGTCACAGCAACATGAGCAAATGTAATTAGTTACTTCTACTCTGACACACATGGAGCAACAATCAGCTCTTTCTCAAAATCACTCCTTTGAGCCGAGGTAGTCATGGGCAACCAGCATAAAACTGACAAACATTTTTATACATCATACATAACCAATTATCTCAGGGACTGCGCTTTTTGCTTGGAAATATCCCCAAAATATAAATAAATTCCCAACCGGGCCAACAGGGTTCTGAGGTGCCCTGTGCTCCCGTTTTCTTGATTTTTTTTTTTACCCTGTGCTGTTTGCAAAGTGTTCGTTCATCATTGTTTAAAGTCTAGATGAAAAAGGGGGATGGGGGCCCTCCAAACACATGTAGACCCGCCCACCCTCTGAGTGCAAAAATTCCCGCTTACAAAATGATCAATTATCGGTTTGAGTCTCCGTGACTGTCTACCCTTATCCAAACAGGCAGCCTCTCAGTAATTTTGGTAAATGAGTTAACCAGTTTATCGACCCCCTCTTTAAATAGACCTGCTGGACTTTCTCCTCCTCCAGTCTCTTCCCACCCAGCAGCCCGAGCGTTTGTGGTTTCAGTGTGACCGCACGGCCTCCCCGCTGACCATGCAACCGGCTTCCTCCTCGCTCCTCCTGCTCGCCGTACATCTGTCTGTACTGGTGGACTGTACACCTGCCGGGCTCCTGGACCCAGAACAGCTTCAACATCAGGTCAGCAGCTTCGGCCCAGAGAAACCCACCGGGACGAGACGTTTCCACGTCTCCTCCGGACCAATGAGAAGAGGAATCAACCGGGACTCTCTGGGTAAGATTATCTATGAAGGCCTGTTGAGACCAATTTCTCTAATCAGGTCAGAATGTGTTCAGAGATATATTTCAAAATCTACGAAAATGGTCAAAACAATCATAGAGAGATGACATTCATTTCTTTTTTTTCTCTTTTTTTGGACATACTTGCAGATGGATGTTGTATCTCAAGTGTCTAGAACATATTTTGAATGAATGGCATTGACATGACCACCTAAACACATTCTTAAGAACATGTAAAATACATTTTATTGCATTATGAGAGGATGATTTTTTTTTCACCTTAAATTGATGACTTGTTTTCCAACAGTCATTTTGCCGAGAAGAACAGAGATGGGGAACTTTGTGTCAATATTTGACCTGAGAAGAAAGCGGTTCCTGTGCATGGATTTAAATGGAGAGCTGTTCAATTCGGTGAGTGCAGCCTTTCGATGTGGTTCATTTGAGCAAAGTCTGCAGGAAAAGCGATCATTTTAAACCGTTTTGTCTTTCTCTGTTTGTTTTCAGAGGGAAAAGGACAGTGAGGAGTGTCTGTTCCAGCGCCTTTGGTTGGACTTGGAGAACCACCATGACGTCTTGTACTCCTCCAGCGGGGGCCAGCTGCTCAGACCGGAGGCCGCCGAGATCCGTGTTCCTCACCAGAGCTCACCTAAACCGTCTTCCGGGCTGCTGGAGAGATTCCTGGCTCCTTTGGTAAAGAGACAGAGGAGGAGCGAGGAAGTGAACCCCTCCGACCCGCTACGCTCCGAGTCACATCCCACAAACCCTGTCAAAGACCACCAGGATCCGGATCACGGGCCGCCGGAGAAAGACCAGGCCGGCGCTGTGTCCAAAGAGACCATCACTTCCTGTGACGACCCCCTGCGGGTGTTACATTCCAACGGGCCGGTCAGTCCCGTCAAGACCAACATCGCGGACCGGGCAGAGCAAGACTAAGATACTGAACTTGGGTTTGACTGGGAATGCATGAATGAATGGAAAGGATGAATGGAAAGGTGGGGCGGGAAGTCTTTCTGTTTGACTGCATGATGGAAATGTCATGAGAACTTGCCTGCAGTGTCGCATTGATACAAGGAGATGACTTGGTTTTATAATCTTTTAAATCTTTAGTTGATACATACTGTTACGGTGTGGAGTCAATTTAGTCCGAACCTTGTGAACCAGACTAATTAAAGCAAACTTGCAGTAAACTGCTGGATCTTGATGCTATAATATATTATAGGTGGATTTAAAATATCCCCCAGTTTTAGCATGTTTCAGAAAAACAATCTCTGACGACAGTCCGTCAGTAGTTACGCAAGTTTGGTGATGCACTTTGAAATATTTGCATTGGAGCTGTGGAACATTTCAGGGAAACTTCTTTTCCTGAACGGGATGAAAGTCTGATCAAAGCGTTGCACATTCAACATCTGAGAATACAGACGGCATTTCTATGAAACTCAAAATCACGACTCTCTTCTGAATTTGTTTCTATCCGACCTGCTGATTTTGCAGCCTTGCAAAAGAGCATTACGTCATCATGTTTGTCACCATACATTGGACTGTACAGATCACCTGTTTGAAGAGGCAGAGATGAAGGCTGCGTGTGGCAACATACAAGATTATGCTAACCTCCTAAATGAGGCGAGTGTGAACCACTGTCCCGCTGTCCTTTCACCTCTTGTCTGTTAAATTTTAAACAAGGTTGGCACGAGGCCAGATGTGGCAATGTTTGTTTTGCATGTGCATAAATTTGTAATTTGAGTAACTATGAATATTTATACAGAACTTTGATTGTGATGTTATGTTTGATGATGGGAATTTAATTAGACGAAAAACAAACAAACAAAAAAACATCATTTGCAGCCATTTATACACAAGATCAGATGATGTCAGGTGCCGGACACCGACAGCCACAGAAACAAGCAGGACCAGATTATTTATTTATTGAAATGTGTAAAATGAATTCACATTTTGCCTGCTGTTTTATTATTTATATATTTCATGTTTTGTTATTTCTCCTGTGGCAAAATAAATGGAAATATTCTGTGGATTGTCTGTTTTTATTATTTGTACACATTCACTGTGTCCAAAAAACAGGTTTTCAATAATAAATACACTATAAACACTTTTGCGACAGTCATCAATCACAGATCTGGATCAAACCTGGTCAGAAACCGCTTCATGAAAGGAGCCTGCAGAACAAACAGGTCATTCTGCATCAGAATGAACAGGAGTGACCTGTGGTGACCTTCAGTGAGCCTTGCACAAGCACACACACACATGCACACACACACACACACACACACACACACACACACACACACACACACACACACACACACACACAGAGTTGTGCACAGACAGACCTGTTGGGGATTTAAGACCCTTGATCCTGCCACTGGAAAACAGCCCATCCTCCTCCACGGGAAACTACATGTGGGGAATATTTATTTTACTATTTTCAAAATGCCAATTTTTCACTGAATACTGCAGGTAGATGAGTTTGAACTGGGACTGAATGTGGGTCTCTCTTCCTTTCCTCTCCTTCTCTTTAGACCTGGTCACATGTTTATTAAGGTTCCCTAATATAAGCTAGAAGTATCTGAACATATGGAAAAAATGACTACACATGATTTTTTTTAACAGGTTTTGAAAAGTACATTTCCAAAGCATCATGAATAACTCGAGCAACTCAAGATTTAAAGATTTAATCATTGTCTGGCCATTACTTCCTCTCTCCAGAAATAAAAACTGAATGAAACTCAAACAAAAAAACAAACAAACAGCTGAAGTAGTACACTTTCTTTTGCAAACTAACCTATTTTTTTTCCAGGGAGAGGGCGCCGAAATCAAATGGTTATTAGGCACACCGATGTCAGCCAACTGGTTATGTAACTGGCAAATATTAGACCAGGCACACAGAGCTTTTCTGGAAAGTACAAAATATCCACATGAAAAAAGCAAGAGTCATTTAAATCCACACGCTTATATTAAAAATAAATATGTACTTTACAAGTTAAAAAAATAAAATTTTAAATTTAAATAGATTTAAATCATGTGAGGATACATGAATTAGGTGATGCCTCAGTCTCAGCCATCAACTTTCATGCCCTTCTACTGGAACCAGTATAGACTGGATTCAGAGCTTTTTGGGGATTTTATTTTCAACAGATTCCCATCTTGCATCATCGATGAGTTTTTGACATCTAAAAATCAAATTTCCATGAATGTTGCTATGAAAGGATCAACATTTTGTAATCCAACAACCAAGAAAAGGACTAAATATGAGGAAAATTTCAAGTTAATGTTGGTTGATTTTACCTTTAAGACACAGAAGGAAACCACTTTGCTGTCTGACTCGTTCAGTGTCTCATTAAAGGCACAAATCATATTTGACACATAAGTGTTTTCAATTACACAACGCCCTGTGGCAGCAATAAATCTGTGAAGCTTCTCCTCTCTCAGATCAATACCTTTAATTAGCACTGAAAGATAATATCAACAGTGTCACCCTGCCCAGAATATGTTGAAAGAAGATCTGTGATACAGAGAGACAGACACATGAGATGTTGGCATGCGTTGTGTCTTTGTTGACCATAGTGTTAATTCACAACAATGAAAAAGTCACTGATTTCCAAAAAGTCAACACTGGTGGAGCTCTGCCGTGTCCCATCACACCATCTATCAACTCCCGCAGGATAAATATAGAAACAGAAACTCATTAGGGTACAAAGCTGCCTGCATTTACAGTAATGAACAACCAGAGTGGGACAGTCCAGTGATGACAGGCTGCTGCAACGAGATGAGGTGAAACAAAGGCACCGAGAGCAAATTATAACACAGGATTCAAACCAGGAATATTACAACATGTGTGTTTTATTGTAGGCAAAATGAGGAAGATATTTGTGCGCTTCATCACATAGCTTATGATTCAGTTTTGTCACAGAGTGAAACATTGTGAAGGTACACAGAAACTGGCTGATTCATTTACTGCATCGACACTTTGATGTTCAGCTGCACAGAATCAATCGCTCCGACTTTGGTGATGTAAAACGCTTTGAATGGAGTCTGGGCAAAAATAAGTGAATAAATAAATAACATGTTGATCCAAAAAAATACTATGAGTTGCAACTTTTTTCACCTTTTAATTTTAGAATAAATAAAAAAAAATGATTCTTTTGTCTGATTTTTTTTCACATTTCAGAAGAGAAATGATAGTTTTACATTACTGCATATGTTTATTTACGGCATATAAAATTGCATCGTTGACTTGAATTGCTCATCTTTGTCATTTACTACATATATTTGTTCTTTAATATTGGAATTATGAATCCAACATATTGGATATCAAATCAAATGTATTCAATTTTTGGTCAAAAAAGATCACCAGTGCTAAATATCTGACCTGAGCTGTTTTGTTATAAAATGTTTAGAATGAACAATTTGTTCAGACAAAGGCTTTAATCTTTGGATCAGCTGTAAAGTGAGGTAATTATGAGCTCCAAATGGAACAAATAAATACACAATAATATATAAAACTTTTATATAAATTGTAAACTCGGTTTCAGTGTTAAGTCTCTGTGCAACTTGTTGATCTCCTCCTTCCTCCTCTCCCTGTTTCCTCCTGCTCGGGCCTCACCACCTCCTCCCTCACGCCTCCTCTCTCTACTCCTGCTGTTTGACGTGGTCGCCCCTGTGAACGAACACACAGCGGATCCCTGACAGCCTGAACCGGTCCTCCTCCTTCCTCAGGGTGAGGATGAAGCGGCACAGTCCCGTGTTGGGACACAGGGAGAACATGTGTGCCTTGTCCGAGCCCTGAGGCACGGGGCAGTGCAGCTCCTCCACAAAGTAGCGCACCGCCACGCGTATGTAGGCTCCGTGGCTGACGACCAGGGCGTGGACGGGGACGCACCTGACCCCGTCGTCCGCCTTCCCCTCCAGAGGACACGTTTCTGGGTCAGAGGGCGAAGCGGTCTCGTTCTGCCCTCCTTCCTGCCAGTGTTCGGCCCCAATTTGCTGAAGCATGTGCTCTAGAAACCCTTTGACCCGCTCCTTCACCTAAACAGAACAAGGGACTTATTGAAAACTACATCCTGCTTCCCTTTGCTGTTTTTTTTTCACAGTAATAGTTTGCATTAATGAAAGAGCCACTTTGATACCAATACCTGTGAATGTGATGGATTAAAGTTAAAGATATACAGCTAATCCAAAACAACACATCATAGTCTGACCTGACCATCCAGATCACACAAACTGACACCAGTTTCATCCTGATGCAACAAACTGTAACTAACTGGGAGGGAGGCAACAGCCTACATTGATTGGGGCCCTGCGCATTTACGTCACATACATCTTTGCATATCTGCATCGTCACCCCTGGACCGCACGCCGGTCACGTATCGGGTTTGGGTCAGAGTGGAACAGTTAACGTCCAAGCCAAGATCTGACGGACGAGGCCTGTCTCTCAAATAGAACATCCTTTCCTTCCCTCACGCCCACACACCACCTCTTACACAAAACTAGGTGGTGACTTTTTAATCAGGGGCAGTGACGAACATTGCACGATTATGTGACGGCAGAAGAGCGTGTACTTTGATCCCACTCGGTTTTCACCACGCAAACCAACCGCCGGCCTGAGTTCAGAGGAAAGAAAAGCATGTGGATGCAGAGAGGTCCTGGGATACCAAGTTACATCCCTGCAGAGAGAGCGGCTCACTGGGAAGATGAGTGTGTGCTGCCATCTAGTGGTTGGTATAGTGTATTGCATCAGGGAAATCTGGAGCCATGGAAGATACATTTTTATAATAAGCAGTGTTGATGTTAAGTGAATTAAGCACCAAAAATGGCCCTGTCTCTTTCCATCAAAGAGATGAAATAAATCAATCCAAATTAAATTGCAAACAATCTGATAATGACCACAAAGACCACAACCATTTAGTCTGAGGACACAGAGGATTATCCTGTGGTCTGGAGCACTAATGGTCTCCCAACTGGGATGCTGTGACATGAAGAGAGCTGTGGTCAGCAGGACATGAAGTGAGAAAGATAAACATCTTGTGGCCAAATGGATTCAATTAGGATTATTATAGGTTTGGGTTTTTTATGAGTTCCTAGTATTGAAAAGTGTTCAACTGTATTTCAGTTTAGTTTTAGAGTGGGGTTATTTAGTTAGTTAATTCATTTGTTGGTTTATGTGTTTAGCTTTGGTTTAATTTTAATTTAATTTATTGTTTTAGTATTTTAGGGCTGATATTTTTCCAGGTTTAATGATAGCGGTCCAGAGCAGTGACTGTATATATGTACTCTATAAACTACAGTAGGCTACATCATCAGCAGTCAGCACAGACCTGGAGGCTTTTTCAGTTCAAGTTTAAGATTTAAAGGTTATGTTTGGACATTTTTACGAGGTCACTCATCTGTATCAGCTGCTTCACACCAGGGACTAAACGTTGATCATGTGCAACTTGCACTTATTAATTCATCCTGACGGACTGCTTGACTGATTAATTAGTTCATTTCAGTATCTTACAGCCTTAATGGCGCCCAGCCCTCCTGAGTTTATAAGTCACTGAGATATTGACACAAACAGACTAAAGGGCAAGCATTAAACATAGCACATGGCACAGCAATATGGACCACTAACATACACCACTACTTATTTTACCAATAAGGCTATAAATAACGTTGACAATTTGGTTAATTACAATCAAAAATCATCTTGCTGTCAAGCTGACAATGAAACTGAAGTGTCTACAATCGGAGCTCCAGCTGACATTTAGCAAGCTGCAGGATTTCAACATTTAAACTCAGGACGACTGGATTTTGTAACTTGGCCTGCGATGTACATATACATGCCGAGTCCAGTTCATATGGTGCGCAGTTCATTTTAAATGTTAGCTGTTGCACAACAGGACATGCTATACTGTGCCAAGCCAAGCAATTTGACAGGCACATCACAACTGGCCTCCAACAGGAGAGAGAGAGAGAGAGAGAGGGGGACAGGGAGAAAGACCAGGATAAATAACAGACACATAAATGTTAAATACATGAAATGACAAAAATGGAGACTGCAGCCTCACCTGCTCTAGACTTTCCCCCTGTGGAGGCGTGAAGTCCGGACTCGTCTGACCAGCTGCCTTGGCCATGTCTCTCAAGTCCTGCACCGGTCGTCCCTCTGCTATCCCAAAGCTCTGAGCAACAAGACAAGTCACTGGATGAGTCACATTGAATATTTATACAATAAAACCAATCAGGGAACATTTGAAAATACATTTACTAGTGCGCTGTAACATCAAAGTCTCACCCTCTCCTTAAGTAAAGGATCAGACACCATTTGGAGGCCTGAACAGCTGCTGTTGTGTTTCATTATTACTTCAGCAGTCTGGAACACACAATACACAATCATCTACAACACACACTGACATACTGGACTGTGAAGACCACAAATACTCATTCAGTTTTTCTCTATGTGCACAAACTGTATGTATTAAATTAAAATGTCGTTACACAAAAATCTCCATTTGAACACATCATTAAGTATCAAATTCAGTCTTATAATCTTGTTTTATTGAATCCAAGTGAAAAAAATCTGCCAGTGGGATGAGATAATCCAACTTGTTTCCAATGTAGTTTCACTTGTTTCAGGGTTTTTATTTTCTGGGAACAAGTTTAAGTATGTTGAAATAAGACAGAAAGAGTTCAAGTTTAATGTTATTGTCATCACAACCGTATGAACACATGAGGCATCACACAGTGAGACGAAAATGTTGTTTTCTCCAGGGTCATGATGATATAGGCAAGTGATTAAAAAGACAGAACAGCAGAAATACATCTGAAACAAGTATAAAAACATGCTACATATAAATAAATATACATACACTGTCACACACCTTATACATGACAATGATTCATGAATAATTAAGCAAATGCCACTTGTTGATTAGCATTGGAAATGTAGGATTTTCTCATCGTATTGGATTTATTTTCACAGAAAAAAAAGATTTTAAGACTGAATATGAGACGAAATGACTTTTTATGACATTTTTGCAGTTTATATGGTCACATTAAGATGAATTTACATTTCCAGGTTTCCATAATAAATGAAATTCTGACATCTTTAGGGTATTTCCTCTCACCTGCTGGGCCCGCAGCATGTCACTGACAAACACATTGGTGAACTTGACATCTTTTAGGTACTGGCCTGCAGCCTCGGCCTGCTGCATGCCGATCTCAGACAGGGCAGAGTCGATGGTCTGGCCTGGTTGGACAAATGAGAGGGAATAAAGGAGAGAAATAGCAAAACAGAGACAGACAGACATGACCGGCAGACTTCAGTCAACACAGTGATCGTTTAAGCCACAGATTCCATGTTTCTGCAAAGGGAGCTAGTTTGCTGAAGCGCTGTGAGTCATAACAAAACGGCTATTAGTCTGCTTTGGATGATATTCTTCATCATACTTTACCTTGCAGCAGGCCATCTCTGTTGTACTGTGTTTCCCCACTGAAGGAAATAAAAGATGAGCAGTCAGTAAGAAAGAAGTTGGCATATTTACCTATTCTGACCCAATTTTTCACCCATCACATGTTGATGTGGACCTATGATAGCCTGTATTCACTGTCATGTAGAAATATATATGGTCTATGCACACTGACCACGTGTGCTGATGTGAACCCATTTGATGCGATTTTTTCCATCTGAATAAATGGTTTCACCTGTGACCTACAAACATTCTGTATTTAATGTGACAAGGTTTTATTAGTATTAAAATAAACAGGCTACTGTTTCAAAATGTCCTCTCAGTGCAGCCCACAGACTTTAAATACAAGCCCATTCTTAACTTACTACACTTGTCAATGGGAAATGTCACACCAGACTAACTTAAGTTTTTAAACTACTTACATATCTACACTGTCGGTTTTTGTTTACTATTCATTTTTGACAGCTGTGAGCAGCCTATATCAGTACATTACATTTATTACTGTTACTTTAAATCAAGTCCTTGAAGCGGCTGGCAGCAGTTCCAGCGTCGCTGTTGCTGCTCCGCACTTCACATGAAATAAAACAAGACAAAAACACACAAACTGCTCAAATACCAACAGCACTTACTGTCGAACAATGGTTACCCCGAATGTGAGCAATGTCATGCTGAGGAAACTGAAATTACGATGAAGTTATGATGGATTATCTGTCTTGTGGCTTTGCTCCAACGTCTGTCAACTCCAGACGACGTAGCGTCCCGGTGACGTACTGACGTCGACGCGTTGGACCAACTAGCCTACGTGATTTCCACCAGTAATCAGTGCTGGCGGTGATATCATTATACTGTTCCCAGCCATAAGTAGTAGCCTATGTACAATTAGTAAATCGGTTCCTTTTATAATAGGCCCACTTCAGGTGCCACTTTTTTTTTTTAACTCCAACATGAAGTTTAATTAGCAAAAACTTTTCGTCTTATACCATTAGGGTTTCAAATGAAAAGTGACTTTACTTACTCCCAAGTAAAATATTTGTCACTGTATTTATTTAAAACCCACAATAAGAACACAGACACTATGTGATTTCTCTTATTATCCACAGACCAAATTGTTTTCCCTGTAGTATCTTTATAAAGGTATAATTGCCAGTTTTGTGGCTGTAATTGAGTTTACGTAACAAATGTTGATGGCTAAATAATTAGCCCACTGACAGAAATGAGTAGACCTAATGAAATTACTTTTGAATTAAGGAGGATAATTAGTTGCCAGATTAGTAACATTTGTTTACTGCAGCTAGGCTGTTAAATGTTCATTAAATTAAGGATAGTTCCAGTCTGTAGTCCTGATTGGCTGAGAAAAGTTGGAAACTGTTTTAATAAACCAATAAGCATTAACCTGAGACCATAACAGTCGATTCAAATTGCTCACACTGGCAGGTTGTGCATCACTAACAACCAGTTTGTTTAGCTGCTGTTCAAGAGGTATTTCGCACCTTGTAAAAAGTAAGCCTGCATTATTGAATTAAAAATAAAAGATTATGTTCTGTCTTTTTCACTACAGTGGTTTCCTACAGCTCTCCACATCATTTGGCCTCTTACAGGTGAGATACTATTTGTGTAACAAGAATTTTGTAGCTTTTGAGCCTTTTCTTCTTGCTTCATTCACTTGATTAAACAAGGCTTTTTCCCCTGGTCCAAACAGGATTACTGGGAGCCATTTTCACACTGCGTCACCACACCAGCAAAACAATGCATAATGCCACAATGCCTCCTATGAATAACTTGTAGAGGAGTGCAGCAGGAGGCCGACAGTCGTTGTTCTGCTGTGTGTGCTGTTCCCCACGCAGTTTATTCTCCATAACCACCCCTTTACATTTCTATTTCCTACCAGTCTGGGTTAGTTGTGCTTTTGCAAATGCGTCCTTTGATTGAGAGTCATTTTGTTTCTGATCAGGATGTGTTTCCTTAGTTTTTCTGCTACTGGACTTGGCATTTTATTGGCCCATTTTTTGTATGTTTGCATGTGTTTATAACTGCTCTTCCTTATGTCTTGACCAGAGGAAAACGTATTGTCCCATGTTCGTCAGCACGGCATTGTATAGCTTTCTGCTGACGAATTGACGCAGCTGAACTTTGCATCAAAGTGGCATCACTGGCTATGTACACACACGCACACACATGAACAAATCCACAGCATACACACACGTGTGCTCATGAATGCGACACTAACACCGTTCCATTGATCATGAAACAAAGGAAAGCAGGCGTGGGAAATACCAGAGAACTGATATGGTGTCACACTCTTTAAAGCAGAAGTTTATTGAACAGAGGTTGTGC
>OMLF01028005.1:13973-35158 GCA_900302615.1 Holocentrus rufus
CCCCTCCCCCGGCCCCTCTCTCCCTCTATCCACTCCTCATTCCCCCTTTTGTTCCTTCTTTTCTCCATCTCATTAACCTCTCTCTTCCTCCCTCCCTTTTCTACTTCTCTGTTCCTCTCTCTTTCCCTCATCCCTCTATCCATCTCTCCCTCTATCCTCAACCCTCCTTTTTGCTCCCACCCTCTATTCCTCCTTCACAACCTTCTTCCCCCTATCTCATCAACCTCACTTTTTCATTCTTCTCTCCCTCTTTCCTCCTCCCTCTCCTTTATCTTAAGCCTCCCCTCTTCCACAACTTTATCCTTTCCTTTCCTTTCCTCTCCTCCATTCTTTCTATCCTGTACCTTTTATCCCTACCACCCACGTCCCCTCATTTGTCCCTACTCATCTCTTTCACTCTCCATCCCTTCCTTGACCCCCCCATTCCCTTCCCTCCTCCTCCCCATTAGGACCATGATAAGACCCAGGATGAGGTCCTGAAACACCAGGCTAGCATTAGCCAGCTAAAACGCTCCTTTATGGAGGCGCCACCTCCCTCTCCTCCTCAGCCCAACCAGTGGGAGAAACGTCTCACCTCCTCTCCCGCTACAACGCTACGTATTCAGCAGCAACAGCAACACGTGGTACGTCCGTCTGGGTGTTTCGTCCGTCTTGTCGCCTAGATAAAACAGAAAAAGAAAAACATGAATTCCAAGGGGCATTTCATTCACTTTGAAATGCCTTGTGAAGCTGCATTGTTTTTGTCAAACATGGAAAAAAGGAGTATATCTGTCATCACATGTCTGTTCTCTCCTCTATTTGATGCTTTTACCACAATGGGGTTTTCATGTTGAATTTTATTGCTCACACTTTGATGTCTTATGCTTGGTTTCATATACATTTTTATCTCTTTATGAATTTTCACCACGATGGTCTCATCTAATCTACATTGAGTCAGTATCAGGTCTTTGGGAAGGTTTTGTTTTTATGGAAAGTCTGCCTATAAAACTTTAAATCTTGCTCCCTACTGCCTGGTGGGGATTTTTTCCTCTACACTACTGAGCTAACTTTCCCTGTTGCTCTAAACCGTTCACTCCTCCTTTCAGCTGGACACACATCACTTCTCAGTTCCCTCATGGATTTTATTCAGTTCTGCTGTATTCTGTTGTGTTCTGCTCTGCTTTCTCCTGCGTAGATCTGCTCTGTTTTGTTCTGGTTTATTCTGTTGTAGGTCCCATTTCCTTGCTGCTCTGCTCATGGTTATATTATTTATTTTTTCTATCAAATAGCAAGGAAACTATTAAGTCAAACTATTAAGACTAAATAGTTGGACTGTACTGTTATTACATTAATACGAGAGCCACAGATACAAAGCATGGCTATTGTCAGTTTCTGTTCTTTGCTATACTGCTCTGTGTGTGTGCGTGTGTGTGTGTGTGTGTGTGCATGCATGAGAATGACATGTCTAGTGTTTATCTGCTTAGAGTGATTTCCTCTGCTTTTTGTCTTTCTCAACTGTACTCCTTTCTTTCTCTACTTTTCTATGTTTTCCTGTGCTGTGATTGTGTGTGTGTGTGTGCGCATGCATGTGTGTGTAGAGTCTTGAGGAGGAGATTGCTTCCATTCTTTTCAATAGAAACTCTGGCATTGACGTGTGTTCAGCTGCTGAGGCTACCTGCAGTACCTCTGAACCACCAGTAGACGCTGTTATTTCCACATGCTCCTCTGCTACTTCTACTACTACTACCACTACTACTGCTGTCTGCAGTACTGCTGAACCACTAGTGGCTGTTATTTCCCCTACAACCACTGAGGTGCTACTGCTGTTAGCAATAACGACCAGGAGACAGTTTACTTTCATTTCAATCCATGCACAATTTAAGACTCGAATCTGCTGATTCATTTGTTAACAGATCACTCTGCCATTTCTTCATTTAGTGAATAGAGGAATATTGTGCAGATTTCTTTTGTAAACATTCGAAGACCATCTGATCCATAATTTGATCACACTGAAAGTAAACTGGCTTCATGTAATGCTTCAGTTGTTTATAGTATAATGCTTCCAGGTGCATTTTTACAAACTGCACTGTAAGACAAGCTAGCTGCCCATAGTAATGCCTGCTGTGAATGCTGGATGAATGGTCATATTTCCTTTAAATCCATTTTGTATTCCTCTGAGGAAGCATTAATCTTGAATGCATTGTGGATGCAAAATGGCCGTAGTAAATCCAGTCTGAAGCAGCTTACAGCTATGAATGCTATGAATGTTATGTGTTTGGTTTGTTTGTCACAGTGGAATGTAATGCTTAAATGGTATGCGAATATAACAGTCTGCTTCATTCGTTAATCTGCCCCTCACCACCACCTTTAGGACAAGCTAACACTGTAAAAAATTATCACCAAGAGGTTTACAGCATGCTTTAAAAACTACCACCCTTTCTTTTTGGTTAATTTCTTTAGGCTTAAAACCCTATTTTCTTAAAACAGAACAAGTGATGATAGCTTAAAAAGAGGCGTAAACTTTGTTTCAAGATAATGTACTGTAAGAAAACAAGATCCGGATTTGTACCTTTTGTCATTGTGGCTGTAAAAATTGTGTAGTACATATATGACTTTAAACCTAAACACAAGACCTTTTGACTTTATTATGATACATTGCACTTGATTTGTGCATTTAATTCATAGGCAGAGCAGATGGACACACCTTGATTCAATACTGTGTCCTTTTCTCTTTAAGTAAAGCTAGGCTGGTGATGAACATCAGATGCATGCTCTCTTTCCAATCCATCTGCCATTCATCTTCTTTTATCTTCTGTTCTCATCTCTTCTCTTTGATTCCGTCTCTCACTGCCTGCTGAAATGAAGTACACACTGTATGGAAATGAACTTTATTATACATGAGAGACAGAAACAGAGAAGAAGGAGAACATGTAACACATTCCAGAAAGGCTCTCTCCCTACCCTTCACACAGCTCCCTTCCCCCTGGTTTGGTAATAAGCATCACAGAAACTATTGCTATGGTGGCACTAGGTGCTGTCAGCGATGATGTCACTTTTGGTGTGTGATTGACAGTTGTCATGATAACCTCTTTGTCATGCAGGTGAGTGAGCCCCAAACGGAAGCAGCAGCCGCCGCTGATAATACGAACTCTGATACCAAAGAACCTGCAAAGGTGGTCCTATCTTCCCTATTACTCCATCCATTCCTCCTTCCATCCACTCCTCATTTCATCCACTCCTCTTTTCATCCATGCTTTCTCATCCATCCATTCACTGTCAGCCGGCAACTTGAAATCATTCATCTTATTGTTTCCATTCCAGCCATCCATACTTGCAGAGATCTACCTCAGGCTTTCTTCATTTGCTCCTCTCACTGCTTTCTCACTTCATTTTCCTTCTTTGTCCACAGATGAACGTTCAGTCATTTATATATCGCCTTTTCCATCCTTTCATGCTGGATTTTGGTCTCGTGTTAATTTGTCCTCAGTCAAGCTTGTTTCGTTTTATTTACTTTATGTTTTGTGGTCATGTTACACTTTTGTTTGTTTTTTTTTTCTCCACACGTGTGTTGTATGTGTGTGTACATCTTTGCTTGTGTGATTACACAAATGTGCGTGTGTGCGTGTGTATGTGCGTGTATAGACGACCGAAGTTGAAATCGAAGAAACCGTTGTCATCCAAGAGGTTTCCAAGGCAACCAAACCCGGACATGTCACAGTTACCGTCTGCCCCCCTGCCGCCCTCCCTGCACAGCAGGAGGTGCGGGAGCAGGAGGTGAAGGCTGCAGAGGAAGCCGTGGCACTGGAGGAGCCAAAGGCAGCGAAGCAAGAAAGCATTTCCTCCGAAAGCGAAAGTGAAGAAGAAGCAGAGTACCATCCAAATGTCCCTGCGTCCATCTCTCACACGCAAATACCAGAAGAGAAGGAGGAGGAGGAAGAGGAAGAGAAGAGAGAGGAGCAGAAGAGGGCAGAGAACTCCCTCTCAGCTCCAGACGGCGCTCCCCTTCCTGCTGAAGCCATCCAGCCTGCAGAGGCTGCTGCCCCTGGAGAACCAGAGGAGCCCAGGAGAGAGGAGGAGGAGAGAGAGAAGAAGGAGAGCACAGAGGAGGAGGAGAGAGCCGCAGAGAGGGAGACGGAGGAGAGCACAGAAGATCCGATGGTGACACCTGACGAAGCCCCCAACGGCCACGCCCTCTCTGAGGAGGGAACAGCCGGGTTGGTTGCTTTGGCAGAGGAAGAGAAGGAGCCAAAAATGAACGGAGAAGCCTCGTTGGCTGAGGCAGAGCCACGCCCACAGGTTATTTGTTGCTCTGAGGTAAATTTTATTTTTCTGGGCCAGTCACGGAGCTTCGCTGGGCTTTGATCCCTCCTACCAACTGTAGACCAACTTTTTCCTTCCTGCTTACCACAGTATGGGTTTCCTTCCTGCTTGTGTGAATTTAGCCCCCCATCTATATTTCATATCAGTCCACAGTGTATCAGTCCCTGACACTCAAGTCTGTTGTGTAAAAACTCAAAAACAGAATTTTTTTCTTCAGAAATACAGAAATACAGATTTTTCATGACCTTTTTATTTCTTTAAACAATGAGTGTCTCACTGACACGCTTGTATTTTTGACATTTTAGAATGGGTGCCATGTGTGCTGTGATTATGAAATGCACTCACACATTGCTTTGACTTTTATAAACTTTTAATTAGGAGTAGGAAATTGACAAGGAAAAAAATGCACCTTAGGTTTTCACACAACAGCAGTGATACCAAACTACAGTGTCAGAGCCCTTTTATCCCTACGCCCGAACAACTAGTCCCCAAAGCTTCACCCATTTCTATAAGATGCTCTGTGGTGTTTTTAAAAAGGGCAAAGAGAGAAGAGTCGTTTGGTGATACAGTTTTTGATACACCTTTGTGTTGGTGTGTTGGTGTTGGTGTCAGATTACCATGCCCTACATACATCATACCATTAATGATGATTTTGTTTTTCATCATATGTGTATATTTTAGTTTCCCCATTATCAACATACCTAATTCACCCCTCATAGTTTTGTGTGTTGCTGTTACTGCCTCCATTATGATTCTACTTCCCGTGTATTATCATGCATACATCTCCCTCTCTTGCTGCATGGATTTTTGTCCTTCACATCTGTATTTGGAAGTTTAAATGGGGCAAAAATGGGAAATGCATGATGCTTTTAGATGTGTATTTGCTTTTTGCTCTGCATGCCACGTTTCACCTTTGGTTTGTGTGTGTGTTTGTGTGCCATCCTAGTGTTTGGCAGTGATGCTTCAGGCTCTCTTGGTTATTAATTGGCTCACAGTCACCATAGTAACAGTACTCAAGAAATCATCATTGCCAATCACTTCCAGTGCCACCTGCTCATTTGAATGTTATCTCTTGCATGTTCTATACATGTCAATTGCCATTTTTGTTTGCCAGTCTCTTAAGTATTGCTTGTTTTATTGGGCCATGGTTTATGCATGTCTGTGCTGTACTTTTATTTGCATGTCGACACCAAAGATATCTCTGTAGTTGTGTGTGCTGCTGTTGTTGCTGTTGTTTTGCATTATATTGTGTTGTGTAGACATCGTAACGTGGTTGCATCGTTCATGCATGTTGGGTTGCTCATTTAGTTGAACAGGCATTGCATTGTTATATCATGGCGTGTTTATACTGCGCGTGTCTGTACATGATGTTGACTTGCATGTGTTTAGGAGCTTGTTAATATATGCTTGTTTGCATGTGGGAATTGTGCTGCATTTCCTGGCAGATACTGTGTGTTTACTGCCACAACTATTGCTGTTGGTATGTGAGGCTGTGTGGCTCAGCTGGGTCAACTCGCTTTCAATGCAGTCAATTCAAAAGTGAAATTGGAATTAATTTGCTCATAATGAAGCACTCAGTGATTTCCAAAAGTTTTCTCATTGTTAAAAAAAAAAATCCACTTCTTGCATTGATTGACTTGAAAATGAACCCAAAGCAGATCTGTGTGGGTATTTGCGTTTCCCCATCTGCCCGGTTTGTTTTTATAATGTTTTAACCCTCTTTCCTTCCTCCTCACTTCTCTCTTCCCACTTCTCAGCCACCTGTTGTAAAAACGGAGATGGTAACCATATCAGACACGTTTGCAGCCCAGAAGACTGAGATAGCAACAAAAGAAGTGCCCATCGTACATACGGAAACCAAGACCATCACATACGAAGCTGCACAGGTACGCTCTTGAAAAGCCAAATTATATAATCTGATACATTTGCTCTTTCGAAATAAATGTGAGGTGCAAGACTTTTCTATGTATTCTTCATGATATGTAAGGCATATTGATTGCCCCATGGTTATAAACCTTATTAATGTATTTTCAATAAAGCATCTGTTTAAACAACAGTTCAACTTGATTTATTCCCTATCCCATAGTAGTAGAGGTTGTTTAGGCCAGTGCAACATTAACAAGCTATAATGGATTGGGATTCCGGACAAAATACTGTTTGATTATTTTTAATCGAACAAGGATGTTCCAGTGATAATGTACAGTTCTCTCTCTCTCTCTCTGTCTTGTTCTGTTTTTAGTTGGATGGCAATGGGGACGGTGAACCCGGTGTTTTGATGACTGCTCAGACAATCACCTCTGAATCTCTGTGTACAACTACGACCACACACATTACCAAGGTACAGACACATACAAACATACACTCATCTCTTGTGAATTTCTTTTGTACTAATATTGCACATAATACATTGATCTGAGACATGCTGATTTTCAGTTAATATCTTTTTTTGCCAGTCTCATAATATTATGTCATGTTGGCTTTGACAAGCTTCACTATCCCTGGTGTGAGAAATTTGTTAGACTGTAAGAGTTAGAAGAAACAATTGTAACAAAAGCTCCCATACAGGCCTTGTGCATCTGCAACAAAGCGGTGTCTGTTTATGCCGTGGCATGAAAGGTTTTTTGTTGTTTGTTTATTCCAGACGTTAAAAGGCGGCCTATCAGAGACAAGGATTGAGAAACGCATCGTCATTACCGGAGACGCTGATATTGACCACGACCAGGTCAGCTGCCAATCACATAGCAGATCCCACCTCCTCCAGGGCGTTCACACTGCGGGCAGCTTGGTTGATTAATGATGACACAGTTGTCTCCCATAACCTTACAAATAAAAGTTGCTGATAACCCGGAAGCTTTGAATGGCTCTTGCCTTGGCTCTTGGGCATCTTGCCTGCATTGCTCTTGCCAGGCAGATATTAAGTTCATGGAGTTAAATCATTTTGGTGGGGAAAACGGGGGGAATCCAGCAAATCAGATTGATTGTTGACAGATAATGACTGCAAAAAGTTCAGCTGTGGCTGAGTTAACCCAGCTGACAAGCTGGTCTAGAGACTTGTGGACCATGTTGCTCGCAGTGTGCTCACTCAGAAAATTTATTCATCACTCAGTCGAGACATCTCTGAGCTGTCAATCACAGAGTAGATCCCACCCCCTGGCTGCCATCTGCTCCATCCATCCCTTCCTCCATCCATCTCTCCATCAATTCAGCCATCCCTCTATATGTTCAGTCAGTTTTATTTATTTTTTTAACCAAGCTCGTCTTTTCTGTTTTCTTAGCTCCTCTGCCATTGTTTAGTTTGATTTGCTGTCTTTGTCTTGGAATGTCTGGATTTGCACAGGAAAAAAAATCAAATTTTTAACCTTTGGTGTCCCAGATCTGATGAATTCTACATGCTAAACCAGCACTTAGAAAACCATATCTGAGTCACATGTGGTTGAAAATTTTATTTATTTACAAATCCTGCATATGTGAATTTGTTTGCAGACCTCGTAAAATAGCACTCACACATTTCAGATACTTAAAAGAATATGATGAGTGCTTAATATATTATTTAATTTTCAAATGATAATCCCTCTTCAAAACTACTTAATGAGTGGCTCACTTGTGCCAGTTGGCATCCTAATTCAGATGACACTCGATGCTTGTAGGGATGCAGAGTGGTTAGTGTGAACTCATCACAGATGGCAGCTGTGACAGCAAGTGAAAGCAGAGGATTGTAGTGTCAATATGTATGGCACCCTTCAAGTACATCAAATATTTGATAAACCAAAATATATTTTACAAAGGTCTGGATCTTTGTTTATGTGAAAACTGCCATTGGTTTCTTTGATTTGCGTGTCTGTTTTGGCCGGCTGGATTTACACAAGGGGAAAAAAAGTAAACAGTTTGATGTTCAACTCTTGGCGACACACATTTGATGGCTTCTCTGTGTTCAATCAGTTATGAAAAGAACTGATTTGGGTCACATTGAGCTGGAAATGTGATTTATTTCCTCTAGCCTTTTTTTCCACTCAGTGTCAAAGCTCTATCTGAAGCCATTTTGCTGCATCCAGTTTACATATGTCCTGCATAACATACAGTTTTTCTGTTGGAGATGCAAAATGGAACAAATCCCATTCATAGTAAATCCAGCATTCGGGTCATTTCTTTGTGCTTCTTATTTTTTTCTTTTATGTTTCATTTTCCCCTCCTTCTCCCCCCCCCTCCATCACCTGCTGTGCATGGTGCTGCCACTGTGTGGTTGCCCATGGGTACTGCAGGCATTGGCCCAGGCCATTAAGGAGGCCAAAGAGCAACATCCTGACATGTCTGTTACCAGAGTGGTGGTTCATAAAGAAACTGAACTGGCTGAGGAGGAGGATTGACTGAACTCAGGTAATAATAATAATAATAATAGTAACACTAATACTATTAGTAGTATTATTATTTGCAGTAGTGGAAGCAGCAGTAGTTAAAGTGGTGAGGAAAAGCACTGAGGCAAAACAAGCGCTTCCACACATGAAAACAGGAGAACCTCCAGCCGTTATCACTCATGTATCAAAGGGGAAATTTTGATGAAAAAAAGTAAGAAAGCAGAGGGAAGTGGGGATAAAATTTAAAGGAATAGTTCACTCAAAAAATGGCAAAGCTACTGTCCTACTTACCATTAGAGCAATCTATCCATCAAGGCAGTTTCGTGGTGATTTTCTGAGGTTTCTGGTCTGCTGCAGTCTTCCCTGTCGTCTGCCACCCCAGTGCAGTGGGGTTGGATGGGTATTGTTTTGCGGAGCTCAGACTGTCAAAAACTTGCATGTCAAAAACTTGCAAACTCAACAGCTGCTGAACAGCAGCAGTTCTTTCCAAAAACAGTGACACAGATCCCGGTGCACTCAAGGGTAAAAAGTTTCATTGGGATTTACTTCCTGCCAAGGAACACCAGCAAACTGTATCTATCCACCCCTAAGGAGCACAAATTAGAGGTGGATAGCTCCAGCTTGTCAGTGCTATTCAGCAGAAAATAGTTCCTCATGAAACTCTCCACCCCGTGAGGGCTGTGGATTATGTCGAGTATCTGTGCCATTGTTTTTGGAAAGAGCTGTTGCTGTTGAGTTATTCACATTTTCATTTCTGACAGTTTGAGCTCCATAAACAAATACCCATCCAGTCCCATTGTTTAGGGTGGAGAGAGACAGATTGGAAAAATATTGCCCTAAAAAAAAAGACTAGGCAGTGACTAATGGAGGTCATTGAATAGGAATGTGTCAGGTCATAATGCACAAGTGTGTGAAAAACGTTTTAGCGCCTAGTTACTGTAGGGGGTGTAAAGAAAATCCCGACACCCTCCCGTCTCACTCCCCTCCTCTCCTTTTCCCCCATCCAGAGTTGAAGGGCCCATCGTGACGGCTTTCTTTGTTGACGTTGAACGACCTTCATCACCCCATGACCACCAACCTTGACTGACTGAGGAAGAAGAGAAGAGAGGAGAGAAGGATGGAAGAGGAGCAAATCCACAGGAGGAGGGGGAGCGACAGATGGAGGAGAATCGCCCGTCTCTTCCCAGTCAGTCCTCTTTACACGTCTGTGGTGCATCTAAACCCCTCACTCCAAAACGAAGAAATAGAAAAAAAAAACATCCTCACTCTTTCTGAAGGAAAAAAAGAACCACTTTGTTAGCTTAACATTTGTAGCGTGTTTTTATTTTTTTTACTAGTGCTTTTTCTTTTATTGTTTGTTTTGAAAAAGAAAAACAAAAAAAAAGATGATAGTGTGTCTGTCCTTTATTGCTTTGATTAAACATGTGGGGATGCATTGATACCAATCTTGGTGAGAGATGGGATAGGGTGTACTACTGCCCAGAAACCCTGTTGTGTTATTCTATTGATTATTTCACCAAGACTAAAGCCCATGACACCGTTTCACACATATAAGGACGCATACATGCTGAAATGGAGAAACAAATCTCAATCATTTTTGTCCAGTGAAATTACTGTTCTTCTATTCTGTGCTGGGTAGTAAACATTAAAGATCACATTGGTTTTGGTCAGTGCTTGAAGTCTAGTACTTGGAATCTGTATAAGCAGTGAAAAACGTGGTATCAGTGCATCTCTAAATAAACAGCAGTCCTTAAATTACAGCTCCCTCCCTACTTAATATGGTTTAAGAAGGCCGTATCAAAACTTAATGAAGCTATGATAAATTATTGATTGTTCTACAGAAACAACCAGTACTGCAAGACACAGGGAGACTCACACTGGTTTTGAGCGTTTGGACTGACCTCCTTTTTGAAGGTGTAGCCAAACCCAGCAGCCTGGCTAGCAGTCATGGTCAGGTGAATGACAGGTCTAGTGGAACCAGATGTGTCAAATTCAAGCGGTGTTACGTTTTGTTTCTTTGTATTTACACTGTTATCGCAGAAAGAATGGAGCTGTAGTTTAAAGACGGCTGTAAAACCAATCAACCAGGTTTTAGAGGATTTATGATTTTTTTTTTATTTTTTGAAGTACAGTTCTTATTCATCCACATTCCTTGTGTGTTTACTAGCAGCTGACGTGAATTCATTTTCAGTTCAACTTTTATACTCTAAAAGAGAACACATTTTACCATTTTAAAAAAACGAAAACAAAAAAAGCACAAAAAAAGAATCCTTGATCGGCCCACTGAATTTGATATTAATTTAAGTTGAAAACCCAAATAGTACCGATGAAATTTATTCATTCTGATTTATTTGTCAGTGACTGCTCCATCATTGCCAAACTTAATTTTAAAGTACTTTTTAGAATTCATTTTTACTATGAGAAATTGATTTGAATTGAAAATGAACTGACTTCAGAGCTGGTGTATACAACTCTCTGTACAGTCAAACTGAAAGTTATTGGTAAATGGGAGCAGTAGACAGCATTTCATTGGTCAAGCGCTCTCCCTGGGCCCGCCCACTATAAGACACTAACCATTCCTATTGGGCTGCAGGGAAGTGAGGGAGATCTTTTTTTTTTTCAATTGGGAGAGAGGACCAGTAAACTGATGGGTGATTGGGAGATAGAGGTGGCACTGTTGTTAGGTTGATCTGCAGTACCAACTAACACACTTTACTTGGGAGTGAAAAAAGAAATTGAACAATGATGCAAGTAGGCGTCAAGAGGTTTCCTCATGTGTTATTTTCCCGTACGGAATTAAAGCGGTTAAAGTCTTTTGACAGTGCTCAAAGCAGTACAGAAATGACAGTGGCACTAATTTAGTCTGATTGTCCCTCGTAAACACCAATAAGTTGGGGAAATGTTTGTAATTAGTGCTTTTATTCAAAAATTTGCACTGGAACTGAAACTGGGGCTGAAATGGAGACATAGGACACAAATCTAAATGATTTCAAAACATGGCTGATAGCATCCCTGATTAATGAAAATTCCTCACTTCTGCCTGTTTGCCGCACCTCTGCATCAGAGCCTGTCATCATAGTTCACTATTTGATTTCACTTCTAGCTTCATACCAGACCAGAACATAACAAAACCACAAACCCTACTAGATACCGGACTGTCTGGGCTTGAATTTAACACATCTTCATCACACCAAACTCTGGGAGTTCAGCCTATCATATCTACCTATATCACCACCTTGCAACAGTCTCTTGAGCAAATCCAGATAGAAGGCTACTGTGTTGATTGGTTTGAGTGTGTGTAGATAAAAGGCTATCTGGGCTCATTTTAGTACCGTTTGTCAAGATATTAAGATTATCTTTGACCTGACGCTGGCTGTGTTGTAACTGTTTCACTGCAACCTGCTATTCTGTCATCTTTGTATGTTTTTGGCTTGTTTAAATGTCAAAAATAATCCAGCAAACTGCCTCACTGTCCCCAACAAAGGCAGAGGCACACTCTGAAACTTTTTCTCAACAGCAAAACTCAAATGAACTTTGCAACAGTTACAGCATAACAGTAAAATGCAACCTAAAGGGAAGTGTATCTGAGAGGGTTTGAAGTGCTCTTGAAAGCCCCAAATGGAATCTGTTGACAATTTATTCATTTTCTGTGTCTCCTTTTACTGAAAATGGTACGTTCTGAGAAAAAAAAAAAAAAAAAAAAGTGGTTTTGTGTGAATAAATGTGCCATTAAATGTTTTAGATGAAGAGCAATTTACTTGGTCTAATGCATTTAATTGACACAGATTTTTTTTAAATGTTAGCAGGAAAAAGAAAAAGAAAAAAAAAAGCATAAACACATTCCACCGAATTCCGCTGATTCTTAGCAAAAAGTGCCACAGATAAATGTATAAACAGTCCACTTGGGCCTGCTGAAATTTGTCAGCACCCTCTTGTCTGGCCAGACCCTGTTGAGACAATGGCATTTTGAATTGGAGTAAGCAAAAGATTACTTAATTAATTTTTTTTTCTCTCTCTTTTTTTTGGTACGCTCACAATCTTCACATCACAATGCTATTTGCTATTAGGAAGCTACTGTCACGCTACTGACAATGATACTTACATTTAAGGTCATTTTTAACTCAATATGTGTAACACCTGGGGAGTTCTACTATATACTTCTCCTTATTTTTCTCCAATTTGAAATGTTGTCTGGACTTGGGCCTCTCCAGACAGGTCAGGGGTTTTGTCTGTCACAGGCTTTCTATTGGGAAACACTGGTCTGACCTCGACTATGCAGTTATGTGACATTCCAGAGGGGGGAGGCATTGACATGCACCCCCCCTTACCAAGAGACAAAAGAAAACTAATGGAAAACAAACAAACCGTGCAACACTAGGCAGCTTGGAAGCTTTCGCTGTTCCAAAAAAAAAAAATCTTTCCAAAAGCATCGGTTATATCACAAAAAAAAAACTATATTTGTAGAAATGTTTTCTTTTGTTTTTCAGTCTTATAAACTTTATTTGTTGTCTTTTCTCTGTGAAACTGATCTAGTTGTTGAAAGGTGGGATTTGTTGTGCCCCCTCTTGGATATTTTTAATATATTTCAGAGTGTTTTTTGACATTCTAAAGAAAAGGAACACCACTATAAATCAAATTTCTGCCACAATTTCTTGTTTGTACTTGTAGCCTCAAGAGTTACCTCTGTTAGGGGGCTTCAGCTCTGATTGAAGCAGTCACAGGGGCTTTGGGGCTCTGAGGGCAGGTAATCCAAAATGTTAGTTGTTTTTTTTTTTCTGAATGATCTTGAGGTTTCTTTCTCGACCTCAGGATTAACTCTCACAAAATTGACGTTTCATAATCGGTTATCTTAATGAAGGTGAAGACAACTTTTAAAAAATGAAGCAAAAGTAAGAGCCATACGTAGACAGTTTGACTGGTTGCAGTTCAGCTCCATAATGTTGCTCCATGGAAAAGTAACTGATGATTCTATGCCAGCTGATTTTAAAAATGTCAGGGATTTCAACATGATGACATTATGGAAAGCACTGTTAAAATATTTGTAGCAAACACATCTTATTTAGAGAGGGGGCAACAGCATGGTGCCATCAGGTATTCAGTTGCTGCTCCTGTTGCATCCATGTCACTTTTTCTCTATATATGGCTCTGGCTTTAGAAGAAGAACTTTTAAACGACACGTGGTGATTGGATTAGTTCTGTTCAGATGTTTGTTCTTACAGTTAAATCTTAAGCTTTGTACTGCAGTACGCCTGGACGAGACGGTGTAATTTAAACAGTGCAATTTTATAATTTAAACAAATTCTGTGCACAAAGTAAGACTAACCCCAACAAAAAAACTTTGTAAAGTACAAAAGGATTTTTTGGAAAACTAACTACCTGCATTGGCTAATATGGGAGGCTTTGGCCAATAGGCTCCAGAGCGGCCCGGTAGCAGCCTGCCCCAGGGTTTCCTCTTAGCCAGCCAATGATCACAAGTAGGTGTTTTCTATCTAGCAGCTTAATTGTCTTGTGTGCCCCACCCCCACTCCCCACCACACACAGCCACTCCTTCCCTGTGTAACACTGTTTAAATAAAGGATTGTTATACTCTGAAACTGATACGATTGTTTCATTTGTTTGTTTATTTTTTAATACATTGTCTCATTTATTTAAAAATTGATTTAAAAAATTAACATCATTACAGCCGTCAGTCTGACATTGTAAAGCTTATGGTTGTCCAAAGAATAGTGGACTTTGGTGCAGTTTCATCCACAAGCTTTCTTGTCACAAGTTTAATAGAAGCACAAAAACATAAGAAAGATCTACAGTAAACTCCAACTTATTTAAAATTTGGAAAACTTAGTTAAGAACAGCAAAAACTTTGAACAGTTGTGACTGTGAAATATTCACAAAAGACTAGATGATCCATGCAGCTGTCTGCATAAGTCTTTTCCTTTGGCTTTTCAGGAGGCACAGCACAAACAGAGGTTTTGATCACAGGGATTTTGTGGTAGCTTTGAATTTTAGCTGCTTAATCTTCAGCACAAGACACTTGGGTAAAAAGTTTAACATTCAGGTTTTAACCCTCTACATGCTCTTAGCAGCTATCGCAGCTTGGTGAAAATGTCTCTTCCAGTGAGGTGTAGGCTCAGGTCCCTGCTGGGCTCAGTCAAATCTCGAATGACTCGAGTCATTGGGTGTCCAGCATAGACAGCATGAATTGATCTTCTGCAGTCTCTGTGTGTGACCTCTCATGTGGGTGAGTGGGACCCGATGCTCCTTCTCCGTCTTGGCGGTGTGCTTCTGTATACCGGCCGGTAGATGGCGCCTCTGTTCTGTGGAACCTCCGACAGCTCAGCCTCAACTGGAATAAAGAATAACACCCATTTCAGATAAATAAATGTGGTAAAAATAAATAGCATGCCATCAAGCTTGAGGGTATTAAACATATCAGGAGTGACACACAAATTCTGTGATATAATAAGGGCATAAAGTAATAGTTTTTATGTTTAATCTAGGCTACTAAACCAATCTGCAGATTTACTTTGGCCGTCCAGCTAACTTGGAAAGACAACTAGTTCCCATTAATGACCAATGAATGACAGTCATTTCAGTGGAAGCAGTTATATAAATAGCCTGTGTGTTGGAGGCTGTCAATTGGGCAGATTTCCCCTTTCTCCCATGTGTGTGCGCGTGCTAGCCTACTTGACGGGTCTGATTTAAAATGTGAGTCCTTGTGTGTAATCTACTTTTATTCCCTAAAAAGAGAAGCTTTTTTTTATATAGACCAAGTATTTACTAAAATAGGAGGTACTGGCCACAACATAAAGGAAGTCACTTTTCAGCAGGGGGCTCATTTTGGGCGTTACACCTGACAGGAGCGCGAGGACTGAAGAATGCCGGAGTGAAACAGCACAGCTAGCTAAAAATTTCAAAACCCAACTGACAAACAGATAGCCAAATGTAATTTATAACATATATAGATAAACCAGCTACTTATTGAATATTTCTCTGGTTGGCTCAGTCATCAAAATATGCTGATTGCTACATTTAGACTAGACTTAGCCTAAAACTTGTTGAGGTAACAGACTCACGTGGGACATGACCCTTCATTGACACAAGGATCAAGAATGCATGGGGAAAACACACAATCACGGAAATGAGATAAGAAAACAACTCCGTTCTCCATTCTCAACACAGAGGTATGAGCAGTTGTATTTCGTTTTGCTTTTATTTCGCCTGATGTAACTTACGGCTGGATGGGCTTAGCTAGCACCTAGCCGGAGCTACTCCTAAAAACTGCACCCCTTCATTTTCTCTAAAATTGAGTTTTGCACTTAAATGCAATATTGTTTCCAGTTTTTTAATCCATTGGCCTTATTCACACAGTGACCATTTTAACACCATTGCAAGGAGACTGCAGAGAACTGCCACTGATGTTGAGTAATCATTTTTTCTCTATCTGTCCGTCTGTCTGTGCCAGCATCTCTTCATATCAACTAAAACACGTTAAACAGAATGTTGACTTTGTACATTAGACATGCTGTAGGCTAGCCATTGGGTGCTTTTGCTTTGTCGAAGGTAATTTCAGGAGGTTGACTCGTGGTGATGGGGAATGAGGGGGCGACTAGTCATGGTCTTGCCCAAGGCACCAAAAATGTCAGCAACATCATTGAGTGGGAGCTCAGATGTAATAGTATAGATCAAATCACTGAGTATGGAGGGTTTAAAGTCCTCAGGCACTGTGCCTACAGATATACAGCTGTTTTTGGATTTAAAAAAAAATATGAATTTAACACAATGTACACATTTCCTCCCCCGACAACCTTTCAGGCCCAGAAATTTTTCCTTGACTTAACACTCATGCATGTCTGGGCTTTAAAGCAAAGAATTAATGGATGTGATTGAATGTAACTGTTGAGATCTAATGCTGCTTCACCCGTAGGTGAAGCAGCATTAAGTATTAAGGATTCAATTTTTATAATGCAGACAGCTTTTCATTACTCTAGATCACATCTTATTTTCATTTTTAAGAAAAAGCAAACACACTCCCAGTGGCTCTCACAGAGCCAACACTTTTGCTCCAGTTAATGCATCATCATCACCATGAGCACACCCGTTGGGCAATAGGAGGTCATCAACAAGCATTTCATCCATTGTGTCAAAAGAAAATAGTCCCTTGCTTCAAACGTGTGGTTGACAAACATTATCACCTCTGGCGAACTGACTTGCAGTTGCAGCAGTGTCTCTAGTTTTGTCACATATCATCAGAGTCATGTTTGGAAAAACATCACAGTGTTTCATGCTAGATAGTGAAAGCTACAGCTGTAGACAGGTAAAAGATTTCTCAGTGTGGTTTTGTGGGATCAAGCAGCTTTAGTAGCAGCAAATCTAAGATGATTTATGCAGCAAATGACATTTGTAAATGGCTGTCAGCTGTTTTTTGAGATAGCCACTAATTAAGCTAATTCAAGTTTGTGCGGCCAATTGCTCAAGCTTAACAGCTGCTAATATTATTACATCTAATAAAATTCTCGAGTCAAGACACTTTAAATGGAAGCTTAGGGAAGAATCAGAGTGTGCTGTAGTTGGTAAGGCCATGGCTCATTAGTTATCACACATTGGGAGTATTCTGATGAAAACTTATGTGAGGAGAATATCTTCACAATCTTGCAGAAACTGTGTTTAATCCCAAAAAAGGAAGTTTTGCCAAGGTGGGCAGAAAATTGTTTGATTTTCCCTGTAGATGCCCTATTTTTGACCTGTGCATTATTTATAATCTAACTTAGTTCCAGAGTCCAGGAACATTTCTTTCTACATGGGAGAGATAATAGCTGTCAGGTACTGTTAGAAATACAATGAAAAATATGAGTCTCCTGCAGGACACTGACGATAGTCTGTGTGCAGATCAGACGGTGCACTTTCTCTTGTCTGATTCCACTGTGGGGCTCAGTGCTGTATGAGATGAGAATATTTTCTTGTAGCCTCAATCTTTGGAAAAAGGACAGGGCTTGGACATGGCATCAGAGCCATGAGTTGTAATATTAGATATATACTTAACATAAATAAAATCTGTCATTCAGAGGACATATTTATGTAAAGTATCTGACAAAATGGTGAGTACTTATATTTATAGTATGGATGCTCTGGCAGGGTACAAATCTTTACCACTGGCAGCGTCCATCCATTGAGCTACACAGGAGCGTAGTAAATAAAATGTAGTAAGAGGTCTAGACATGGGCTAGACATGAAAAGTTAATGATATGCATACCCTCTCTGAGTTTCCACCTGAAGTAGGCAGTCAGTTGCAGAAGTAACAGGCCTACAGACAGAAACAGCACCAAGCCTAGCAGACAGAGAGACAGGTAGCTGCCTGTCTCTCTCTCTGTCTGGATGACTGTCTGTCTGAGGAGCAGCGCAAGATCAGCCCAGGGACCAGTGAGCACCTCCATCACGATCCTGCATGGGAGAAAGCAAGTAGAGGAGGGTGAGAGAGGAGGTGTGGGGTTGTGAATTTGTGATGCGCTAATTGTGTGCATCGCAGTTCACATCATGAAATGTGATATGTCTGATACTATGATACAGTACAGTGTGACATGCTGTTCTGTGCTTTTGTCTGGTAGTAAAAATGTCAGTCGAGATGAGAAATGGTCTCACACAAGAAAAGGGCAAAGACAGACGGGCTGGAGAGCGGAGGTGAGAAGGGACAGGAGAGAGAAAAGGAGTCGCAGCAGCCGAGGAGGGGCCAGACAGAAAAGAGGAGGTGAGAGCCAGAGGAGGAGATCAGAGGTTGTTGATGATCAGTGGTGAGGAGGTGGGGTAAAATAGAGAGGAGCAGAAGAAGAGTTCAGAAGGAAACAGGAGGAGAAAGTAGGACTGGACCAACA
Organism: Holocentrus rufus; assembly: GCA_900302615.1. Taxonomy (NCBI): domain Eukaryota; kingdom Metazoa; phylum Chordata; class Actinopteri; order Holocentriformes; family Holocentridae; genus Holocentrus; species Holocentrus rufus. The sequence goes on from OMLF01028005.1 coordinate 32,491, forward strand.
TATCATCAGACTGTCATCTGATGATACATTGGTCAGCTTTAAAACGCAATATCAACGTAATATCAGTCCAAAAAGTATTTCTAGTATCAATATTTAGCTGATTGTGAAATTTGGCATTTTTGCTCGAGGCATGTTACTCAATACAACTGGCAAATTAGCAACAGAGTAAAACTAACATTGTCTGTAGTTTACAAAAACACTTAATTATCCAAAGACAGGCCTGTCTGGAAAGCTGAATCTGTTTTGCACCTGCATTTGTATTGCAGTTCTTATAAAAATGCATATTAGTATTGTTGTCGGCCGCTATGGTCGGGAACACATCGGAATTCAACATCAGGGCTGAAAAAACAACATATTGTAGAAGTAGAGGAAGTGATGACAAAGGCAGTGGAGAAAGAAAATGGCTATAGGAGCATGTTAGAAGTACAATAGAGGATAGATGGGAGCAAGAGAAAGAATCAGGACAAGAAAAGGAAGGTGAGATGAGAGGAGGTCATCGAGGTGAGAGATACTCCAGTAGAGCTAAATGTACTGGGTTTTGAAAGAAGATTTCCGTCGTGGTCCTCAAAAACAGAAAAAGAGGAGGTACTGTGGCAAGAGGTGAATCAAGTAAAAGGAGAGACTTTTAAGTTTTCTCTAAGTGAAGTAATTAGAGTTCGTTAACAGTTAATACCCACCTCTGGTTTTGAGCACAAATAGAGAAAAGAATAATGAACTTTGGCTCTATAGGAATCAGTCGATAGATAAATGGATGGGAGATCTGGAGGACTGAAATTTGGGATTTGGAGATTTTTGGTGGGGAAAGAAACCCAGCCCTCCGAGACGAGCCCAGATGGCCACAATCCCACTGAAAACTACAAAGTGATTAAAATTTTCTTGCTCTTAAGCACTTAATCCAAATTGGGATAGGCGAGATAATCTAATTGCAGCTCGCACGAGTTTGTCATCTTGTTTATTCTGAATTATGGTGGAAAAAATTGGTAGGCGCATTGCAACACGGAGTGAGGCGTTGAGGAAGTCAAAAATAATGAGGACACCGTGTCCTCATTAACTGTAATAACCGCTGCATGTGTCACAGCACTGTAGAAAGTCCTTCTTATCATCGTTTGGCTGACAAGTTCAAGTCACATGTCACAAGTCCTCTTTCATTTCTGTTCTGTTACTTGTATGTATTGATGACAGCAGGTGTGAAAACATATTTTGCAAGTCCGTGGACCTCCCTTGTCAGTCTAGACCGGGGCAGAATTAGCCTCACTAGCATGTATTTGGACGGCAGTGGCATGGCAGTCGGCTAAATAAAGGAATGATTTGACACATATCCAAAATCCATACACAAATGAGGCTGTAACGGAATGATATGTTAAAAAAAGACATGTTTACAGGTAAGATCTTGACAGATGTTGTGATATGATTCAGAATTTTAATGGGAGAACCATATCATAGTTTTCAGATTCACTGAAAAAACTTGATGATGATGTGATTTCTTTTTTTCTGCGGTCTGCACCAAACAAAGAGGGCCCGAGGCATCTCCGTATCCCCTACAAAAATTGCAGCAATATCCTTCAGTTTGGATATTGCACTTGACCATACTGCACTTCAATAATATTTCGATTAACTGTGCAGCCCTAAATCAAGGTAAAGCATGAGTCATAGTAGAAATAGGAAGATGTCTACTTACTTTTTTGAGGCTCCCAAATATGCAGAATCTCAATGGAGATCTGTAGGGATGATTTGTAGATGGCGGAGAAACACTGTCACTGGGAGAGTGGATATCTGTCCTTCCAAATTGTCCTTATTGATGGAAAATTGTCTTCGGGAGCTTGAAAGAAAATGGAGGTGAATGGAGATGCCGTGGACGGGGCGATGTCAGAACCTCGCGAAATTAGTGCACAAAGTCTGCACGTCCCATCGCCGATCATCACAAGTAAAACTTACCTGAAATTTTTACTTGAGATGATCGAAATGTTGGATTTGGGGTAACATTTGGTTCAATTCGTCTATAACATTAAGTTTCACTGCTGAAGCTAGTGAGATAATCCAGCGGGGAACCACAGATTATAACCTCCACAGGGGAAAAGACAGTCCCAGTCCAGTCAAGAGGGTAGTGGTTTTCAGTGTCCAAAGTTCTGGTAAAATTTGGGACTCTGTGTAATGTTCTTTATGCGTCTCTTGTCTTCCTCTTCATCTGCTTTCCCTTTTCTCTTTCTCTCTCTCTGTCATTCCTAGAAATACTACGACTGTTGTTGTTAACGATGTGAACTTTGTTCTGTTCCAACAGTCAAACCTTGTGATTACTAAGAAGATTAGCTATACCGGCCTGTGTGTGTTGTGTGTGTGTGTGTTATAGGGTGTGTTGGAGGGGGCTCTCCGAAGGTTCAATGTCCTCAATAGAATGGAAAACCTGGAAAATTGGACATTTGTGGCGCTTTGTTTTCTGTGTGCATGTGTGTGTGTGTGTTTTGGAGCTTGCAGCAGTGTTTGGATTATTGAACCTTACCCCCTCATGCCGTCTGTGTCATCAAACACAAACACACACACATGTACAGATCCTGTGGGTATCATGTGTCCTCCTTTTATCAGCTGCTCCCTCTTCGATTGGAAATATGTCTCATTTCTTTTGTTTCTCTCTGTGTGTTTCATCTGTCATTTTTGTTCTGTCTGCCCGTCT
>OMLF01028005.1:42078-54588 GCA_900302615.1 Holocentrus rufus
CTTTCTCTCTCTTCTTGTTTCCTTCCAGTTGTCATAGCAACCTCTTGGCCTTTTTAGCATAGCTCGCACCGAGGGTCGTTGATGATGCTCGTTGCCATGGTTGCCGGGGTCTTGTTAATGAGATTCTGTGCTTACGGTGTTATGTAAGATGTGTGACATTTACCTACAATCACAACCACACTGGCAAAGTGGGGATTCCATGAGAGGCAGATGGGAATTGAATGCAGAGAGGAAAGCAAAAAAGAAAAACACACTTCTGAAACCCAGTGACTCATACAGGCTTGCCTCTGTCAATAAATGCCACAGAAACCTAAAGTGCTGAAGGTCTGACAGTCAGTTAACTGAAAATGAAAAACAATAGTCTTACCTATATAGTCTTACCTATACCTGTACCTTTTTCATATTCAGCATTGAGTTCTTTAAACAGAGAGCACTGAAAATTTCAGAGACTTGCTCTGTAAATGTTGAATCATCAGCATACATGACCAAAGTGGTCGTATTATTGACACACGTTGAATCAATAGTAAATATTTAGAAAGCAAAGGACCCAAACAACTGCCTTGTGGTACTCCACATTAAGCTCTGCACTAGCTAAAACGCTGTGATTAAAAAGATATGTGTTCTACAGGTGTTCAAGATAAGTGTCACAAAATGTACATTGTTTCAGTTTGTATATCAGTAACTCAAGATCAGTGAAAAAAAAACAACAACAAGACAACAAAAAATAGTGCTGAAATTCAGCATCACTGCACCCACTGTTTCCATTATCTATTTTGCTTATTCTTTCATATGTAGGGTTGCATTTACTCTACTGTGGACAGGAAGCAGAGGCGTCATGCCCATTCAAACTGAGGGGGCATGTGCCCCCCTCAAATTTTCTTTAAATTTTTTTTTCTCCCTCCCATCAGAACTACAAGCTGCCTGCAATCCCTAAGTCAAAAGTGGATAAATGTCAAATTCTGGTAGGCAGGATATACTAAAGTTTTATAGAGCTAGTTTGAGTGAAACCTTATTTTCGAGTCAAAAGGAATCTAACCTTAGATACAATCCAGCTAAAGCCAGAGCAAACCAAGCAAAAAGTGGTGGGGTGCACATCAGTGAAATGACAAACCATGTTCACAGTGTTCTGATATGATGAGACAGGACTTGGGATATTAGACCCCCATGTAGTGTTGAATTTCTCTCAAATAGTCTGTGAACTTTTTACAGATCCTAATTAAGATATTAACAATAACAGAATGTGGTAATTAATAGAAAAAAGCCTGTAGATGTGAAAAAAGTACTTATTTCACTGTATTTTGGTAAAAATTTTCCCCTGTGATTTCCGCCTGCAGCACCTGGGCTGTGCTTAGTGGCCGTTCATACAGAAAATTTATTCAGCTTTTTCTAATAAGACAGCAAAGTTTCACCGGTAAATATTCACAGTAAAATAAAGCTGCAATTGTTTTCTTAAGTCCTAACTCCTGCTCTGCTTTCATTCACCATGCAGATTTGGATTGGCTGAACATTGCCATGAATTTGTGTGTGTGTGTGTGTGTGTGTGCGCGCCCCTGACAGGAAGCACACTAATTTAACAAATTCCATACCTCTCCCCATCATTTTTTGATCCAGCTATGGGGTTGATAATATGCTAATCCCAGTGTTAACAAGTAACAAGTGCCAAAAAAAGCAGTGGGAACACTCGTCCCCCACAATTCCTGGGACGGGCTGTGTGGATCTTCAGCAAGGCGAAATAATTTCCCCGTAAAATGGCCCTGTGGCTAAGGCACAGTCAGACCTGCTTCTTCACATCCTTAAATCTGAGTGACAAGGAACTCTTCTCTTGTTCTGTTCAAGGTCTTTAGTTCCACACACACACACACACACACACCCGCTCTCGTCTTAAAATGCCTGTTCTCACAGCGCGCGCATACAGTCCTCCGTCGCCTCTGGCTGTTATTTCTGATGAAGATTTCCTGTTGAGCATCATGAGGGGAAGAGCAGATGCAAGAGGCGTAAATCATTTTCACATTTGAGAAGAACAAAACGAGACGGAAAGAGGAGACAGCGTGGCTGGACATCAAGAAGTGGCGAGGAGAGAGGAGGAAATCAATTTATTCCTGCAGGAAATTCTGCATATTATGGAACACACAGATACATGTGCATGTGTTCAAAAACACTACTGTACTACTACTCGCTGTCACGCTCTCTCTTGCACACACACATGCATGCACACTCTGATGCGTGAAGGCAAAGCTGGCATGAAGGAGAAGGACAATGAGATAATGACAGATTAATTTGTTGCTAATTAATGTGCTGCTAATTAGTCTGGAGTTGTTGGAAAGAGACGGATTGACAGGTTTGAAGGAGTCGGAAGGAGAAATACAGATTAAGCAAGGGACAGAAAAGATGTATATATTGCTGATTAATCTATTGGTAATCTGTTTGGGAAGAGATGGACCAACAAGGAGTTTGGGCAAGAGAGAGAGACACAGTACACAACATGCAGAAAGAATTAGAGATTAACATGTTCAGAGTGGTGTTGAGATATTGAGGGGTGGTGGGTGGAAGTGTGAGACAGAGCGAGAGAAGGGTGAAGGAAGAGAAAGATGAAGAGCAGACAAAAGATGGAGAGATCTGCCAATTAATCTGTTAATTTTTGTTGCTTTGTCAAGTCAGAGAGCTTGAGGGAGGGATTGACAGGGATGAGAGGACGGGAGAGGCAGAGTCGCACGGCCGATCAATCCATCATTAATCTGCTTTCGTCGGGAGCCAGTTTGACATAGATGAGAGACAGAATGACAGGAGGAGGTGGAGAAAGAGGGGGGGGGAGACCACAAAAGAAAGAAAAGAAACTGTTAATTAATCCGTTCAAAGTAAAATGGACTGACAGATGAGGGAGAGGAATGGGCAGAAAGAAGGTCAGACAAAGAAAGAGAGAGAGAGAGACGTGTGTGGTAGAGAGACCTGGTGGGCGGAAGTGAAAAGAAGTGATGAAAGAGACCCGAGGGAATGAGAGATTGAGTGAGGGAGAACGGGGGGTGGTGGTTGGCAGAGAGAAAGTTAGAAAGAAGATATGAGAAGAGAGAGAGAGCACCTGCATATTTCATTTCAATGAAGCCCATTTAAATTGGATTAAAACAAAAAAAAAAAAAACCGAGACTGAGACAGACATGGGAACAAAGGTGAGGACAGAAAGGAATAAAACAGAAAGAGAGAGAGAAACAGACTCGGAGGGAGAGAAAGAAACGAGTCTAGCAGCTTATTCTGTTGCCACGGTAACGAGTTAGCATCAGGGCCGGCGAAGTTGTTACGTAAGAGAAGCCAATCACATCCTTTGTTGTTCGTGTCACACGCAGCGAGGGTCCTCATCGGCCAATCACCATTTCCCCAATCGCCAGCGTGTGTATTTGCATTTGTGGTGTGTGTCCTGGTTGAATACGCTCAATGGAGAGGATTTGAACATGTGCGCACACAGATGAACCTCCAAACGATGAAGATCATTTCCCAACACAGGTTTCATCCTTTAATCTCTGTTTCTGGACATTGATAACACAGCCGTAATCCCTGTGATGAATTCCAGCCATACAGTAGATGAACAGTAATGGGTTTGTTGGACAAGGCGCTGACAAATGGGCGACAATTTCAGATGTTTCAGGTAATATTGCCGCCGAGCTCACATCTTAAACGGATGACCCCTTTGAAAAAAACAAAAAAAACTGCTCGTCTTGAAGCCTTTGTCAGCGACACCAAGTGTGGCTTTTAATACACAGAAATTCTCCAGCATATTTGCCCAGTGTCTCACTACCACTGCTGTTGGCAGGAACATTATCCTGTCATGTTGGCCAGAAAAAAATAAAAAAATACCCAGTGTGTAACAGCCTTAATTGCTGGCTAAATTGCCAATCTACAATGCCCACTTACAATGGATATTATAATAATAGGAACTAAGGAGAACTGGCTGTTTTTTTCTTTTGATATCCAATTAAATTTGATGTGAATACCCAGGAATATGAAATGTTTTATTTATTTCTTTTTACCTGTCAGAGACACAATGTGTTCTGCCAATTAAGCTCAAAAAAATCTTTCTGCCTATACATCATCTATCTATCACTTAAGCGCTACATGCTAGACGAAGCTCAAAAGTGCGTTGTGGGGAGTATTTTTAGCCTTTATTTAACCAGGCGATGTATAATGCATTCTTATTTAATGCAGCAGCCTTGGGGAGTAGTTGCAGGGGAAGAGGGCTTGGGCTTGGGGTTGGGAGCGGGTGGGAGGTTATGTGTATATTTATATACACACATGCGCCCGGGAGCTGACCGGCAGTCCAACAGCACCGCCGAAAGAAGATAAGGACACGGCGAAATGATGAGGCATGATGAAAATCAAATATGTTTCTGACACAAGCACTTTTCCCGAGCCGTCCCGCACTGGCGTGACCAGAAATGATAATCACTTCCTTGGAGGAGAGAGGGAAGAGAGAGAGAGAGGCCGTGATGAAAACATTGTTTTACTTACAGTTTTAATGTAATATTCATACACAGTTTTCATCTCAGACGGGAGGAGAAGAAGCGTGGAAGGGCTGCTTATAATTGAAGCCTCATCTATTAATTACTGGGATTGAAACCTGCTGCACAAAATCACACACACACACACAGGCAGGCAGGCAGGGATTGGAGAGACAGGCAGAAAGGGAGGAAGGAGGAAGAGAAGGAGGCTGAGAGATAAAGTGGGTGTGTATGAAAGAGGGAGATTAAAAGGATAGAATGAAAGGTTATCTCATCCCCCCGATGGTGCTCTTACACTGAGTGGGGTCATTTAACCTCCGAGGTGGGAGGGAGGCGAGGAGCGAGGAGGAGAGTCGAAGACAGAGGAAGGGGGTTCGGCGATGTGGCAGAGGACGCCGCAATGAAAGAGAGCAGGGATAAAGGGAGCGGGAAGGAGGAAGACGGGGAAAAGGGGATTAGTCCTCGCCTCTCTCTCTCCCAGTCTCCTTTCACCCTTTCATTCATTCCTTTCATGCAGTTTTTGAGTCATTTTTCCCGTCCTTTCATCTCTCCAACCTGCGTGACACTTCTTTTAATTTTGAAAATCAGCCACGTGCCGGAAAACGACGTCGGATTTTGTTTTTTTTTTTGGAGAAGAGACAAAAATGAGATTGAGGATGGTAGAAAACCAGAAGCCTGAAAGAGGAAATGCATTTACATATCAGTAATCAGTCCCTGCAGGATTTCACAGAGGTTTATTTTTTGTGATTGTTGCGGCGGGAAATGCTTGATTTTGCAGCGTCTTTTCTCAGAAATTGCGATTCAGTTTTACAGTTTGTGCACTTTTTGGGTAATTAGCAAAAATTGGAAGTAACAGAATTTTGGGGTAATTTTTTTTTAAACTACCACCAGTGAAGAGAGTCATATGTCGGCCTAATCACTTTCTTTGACAAAGAGTAAAGGCATATCACAGAAACAAATTTTAGCACTCATCTTTTGTTTCTTTTCTGAACATGACGAAGAGATGAATGGCATCACTTCATAAAAAGATCTTTTAATAATTTGCGTTTGAGGTGGTTCACTCCTGTCTTTAAAGGTGGCAGGTGACACTGTCACACTGCTGACATCATATGTTTAACCAATCAGGGACGTGCAGCTCTAATACTCACGGGTTTTAGACTCACCAATTTTAGCTCCTTTGCCTCTTGTCCCTTTGGTGTGAAGCATCACAGACGGGCTGCGTTGGTAACCGCGCTCTGTGCAGTTTGCTGACATGACATCACGTGACTTCTGGGTACTGAAGTTTCATTTATTTATTTATTTATTTATTTATTTCGCTAGCACTTATCTCTTGCTGCCAGAAATAAGAAGTATAATTTTAGGCTGCGGCCACGCTGATCCCTCGCTGTACGGATAGAAATGTGACAGGGAGTTCGTCTGTTTTGGTCTTCCTTTTAAGTCGTGTCAGAGTCAGAGCGCACCAGCATGGATGAAAAATGGAAAGAAGAAAAAAAATGGATGATGACGTCTGTGTTCCAACAAGATTAGCCTCTCTGTGCATTTTTGGCCTTCAAAATAAACACAGAACCATCGGAGACGGACTTGACCTCATCAAATATTGACGGACAGATATGATCGATCAATATGGCTGCAACCTTAACAGCTACTTTTGATGAAGGGAGACAAATACATTAAATTTAAGTGTTTTTCTCTTCCCTATACAGTCGTCACATTGTTCAAAAAGCCTTTCCTGCACGCTTGTCCTTGAGTTTCCCTTAAAATGTCTTGTTAACATTGTTAGTGTTTCCCCTTGAAACCATGGGGTATCAATAACCAGAGGTGAGGACAAAATGTGAAGGTATCGTTTTAATGAAGGTATCCCTTTAAGAATACATGGTGGATTAAATGGAGGACACAGTGTCTCTAATCCTCTGTTTCATTTATTACTAATTTGAGAGGGGATTTACAGAGGAGAGATAGAGGATTTTAGGAAGGAAAGCGATGAAAGAGTGGAGAGACATAAAGGGAGAGTGGAGGAAAGAAATGGAAAGAGGCAGACAGTGTGGGAAGGCGAGAAAGTGGGGGAAGAAGAGAGAGGAAAGAGGAGAGAGAACCTGCAAGAGGACAGAAAATGGTTTGGGAGAACAAGGCAGAAAAAGGAGATGGAGGGATGAAGATGACAGAAAGGGGAAATGAGGAGAGAGTGGTAGAGAGAGAGAGAGAGAGAGAGAGAGAGAGAGAGAGAGGAGGAGGACACTGAAGAGAAAACACATTAGCAGGGTTAACTTGACTTTGGGTTCTTAATGTTATACATTCATTAGGATTAAAAACTGCAGGATTTGCAGAACTATAATGAATAAACAAAGTGCAGAAGATACATTTTCTACAATAAATTAGGAGGGTAAAGTTGCTGACAAAGTCATTTGTTTGATTTCCAGCCTAAAATCCTAAAATGCCCCAAAGTAGTTTGGGTGTAGTTGTTCTCTGATCTGAACACAGTTGGCCCTCACACACACAAGGCAAATACTTAATACTACTGCCACTGCCATCACTACGACTACTGCTATTACTACTGTTGCTTCTGCTATTGACATTAGTACTGAAACTGCTGCTACTACAAGTAATAATGATAAGAATGTGAAAATATGTTTATATGGTAGTGACCCACCAATACACATCTGGAACAGCAGCCATGAATCATGCAACATTTTGAGTAAATGTGAATGGACAAATTTGATAAACAGCTGGGTAATAAAATGGTGGGTAAACATTGACCTCCAGTCTATTCAATTTTCATATGGCAAACCATTTCTAATAGAAGCTAAATGAGTTATATTTGCAGAAAAGCATTAGTTTGTGATTTCCTTCTTAGAGCTCACATACTTCTTACTATTCATTAAGGTCATAAATATTCATCAGTCTGTACAAAGATATGGGTAACACTTTATATGAAGCTCTGTTCATAAGGTTGACATAACACTGTCAGCAGTGACAATGACAACAGTCATGAACATTAATGAATATTTATGACTGTTGTCATTAAGTGTCATTTGGACAATTATATCTCCTTCCATGCAAAGTTGACATTTGTCTTTGTCAGAGCAAACTCACATTAGCCAAAAGACCATGTCAACTTTGCAGGGAAAGTAACGTTATCTACCAAGTGACACTTCATGACAACAGTGATAAATATTCATTAATTTTCATGACAGCTGTCATGTCACTGCGGGAGTCTTATGTCTTATGAACTGAACTTCAAATAGCCTGGATTGCTACCAAGATTTGTAAACTGCTCTTTGAATAAAAACATGGGTAAACTGTGTCTGGGTGTTTTCACTTCCCCTGAACCACTATTTGTTTTTGAGAGTTTTGTTTGTTGCAGCCCACTGTTGTCCTTATTAAATGAGTCCCACTTGCAAATCCCATCCATCCACAAGGCAATATCGCCTTCTTTATTATCACCGTCTATCTTTACTACCTAAAAGTGCCAGCAATGTTTCATCATCTTACCAACAGCGCTCTGGTGGATAATAATATCAGCGTCCTGCTGCAACTTCATGGGTATAGTCAGCTTCTCATGAATAAAGAAAGTGGATTTTCCAAAATTGTATTTTGGAGAGTTCCTGCCTCAAGTGGAGGAGTTTAAGTATCTTGGGATCTTGTTCACGAGTGGGGGAAGGATGGAACGCGAGATTGACAGACGGATCGGTGCAGCGGCCGCAGTAATGCGGTCGCTGTATCGGTCCGTCGTGGTGAAGAAGGAGCTGAGCCGAAAGGCGAAGCTCTCGATTTACCGGTCAATCTACGTTCCTACCCTCACCTATGGTCATTAACTCTGGGTCATGACCGAAAGAATGAGGTCCCGGATACAAGCGGCTGAAATGAGTTTCCTCCGCAGGGTGGCAGGGCGCTCCCTTAGGGATAGGGTGAGAAGCTCTGTCACCCGGGAGGAGCTCAGAGTAGAGCCGCTGCTCCTCCACATCAAGAGGAGCCAGCTGAGGTGGCTCGGGCATCTGTATCGGATGCCCCCTGGACGCCTCCCTAGGGAGGTGTTCCAGGCATGTCCCGCCGGGCGGAGGCCCCGAGGAAGACCCAGGACACGCTGGTGCGACTATGTCGCTCGGCTGGCCTGGGAATGCCTTGGGGTCCCGCTGGAAGAGCTGGAGGAAGTGTCCGGGGAGAGGGAAGTTTGGGCGTCCCTGCTCAGACTGCTGCCCCCGCGACCCGGCCCCGGATAAGCGGGAGAAGCTGACTGTATTTTACAATACACTATGAATGGTCTCATCTGGTCTACACATGGGAGAAAATTAGGTCGAGTAAAAAACTTGAGTTCTAAGGTTTCTTCAAGAAACTAATGATGTAGTTAGGGCAAGAATTATTTAGTTTGAGATGAATAGGTTTCATTTTGAGATATTCACCAAGTGCAACAAGTGATTGATCATGCAAAATTACCACAGAGTATATGCTTTCTAAATGATAATAGCCTCTCTTCATGTACACAACCTAAGTTCAAACACTTTAACAGATGTCTTTTTGTGTGACATAATGAGATATTAACTCATAATTATGAGATATTAACGTGTACATGTGATATGAACTTTTATTAAGGTTTTGGCTGACATTACAAAAAAAAAATAAATAAATGTCCACCTTGCCTCTCTGGACTTCAACACATAATAGATATACTGTGTCTTAGAGTAAAACTCTTCTTCTTCTGTACCTAATATGTTGTTTGATGTGTCTTAGCTCTTCCAGCCGTCAGATAAAGATTTTTCCATGAATTTGTGCACTCAGTGTAAAATATTAGATTCACACACTCATAAAACATGCAATGAGTGATTAATCCCAAAATTCATGTTTTTGAAGACTCCATTTTGACATTTACACCTTAGTAGGTAGGTTACAATGGAGAGAAAAAAGCAGGAGGGAGCGAGAGGAACGACGTGGTGACAAAGGTCCAACATCAGAATCAAAACCACAACACTGCAGCTACACGACTTGCATCTTCGCCAACGGAGCCACCAGGAAAATACCCTAAAATTAATCTCTTGTTCGTGACAAAAGTGTTGATGGCCTGCCATGTCTATATGTCAGTCTCTCTGTCTCTCTCGCGCTCTGACGCAAACAGCTTTTAAGTCTTGTGTAGGCTGTTCTGTCTGCATAATTCATAGCTCTGTGACTTCAGATCAAATATGCATTATTATGCCAGTGAAAGTGGAACTGTGTGTTTGCTTGTGTGTATGTGTATAAGAGAGAGAGACAGACATAGAGAGAGAGAAAGAGAGAGAGAGCATCTGAGGGAGGGGGAAGCAGGACGTGTGTGTGTGTATGTGTGTGTGGGTGTATGTGTGTGTGTTACATGCCATAATATTTTCATTAAATGCCCTTTCAGCTCCCTTCCATTTCATAATGAGGTTTTAGAAATTCTCATTGCCACATTATTAAAGCGGCAGAAAGAAAATGATCAGATCCAAGTCAAGCTGGTCATTGTCAAGTTGATTTATTAAGTGTTACATTTTTATATTCCCTGTGCAGAGTTAGTGGTAATTGTGGTTGGCTGGCAGGTGGCCATCGCTTTCTTCAACATAAGCTTTCGTCAAACCTCTGATGAAGCTCCTCAGGGACACCAAGCTTCAAAAAATGACTCAAGTCGGTAAAATTATGTATGGATATATTAATTAAGTAATTTTTTTTATTTATTGGTTATGGGAATATTTTGTTTACAACAGGATAGCAGAAGTTTTAAAGTCATATGCTCGCAAGATTTCTTTCCTTTTTAACCGTACAATAAAAAAAATAAACATTTCCTTGAATAAATGGTGTTTGAAGTAGCTTCTTGGCAAACTAAAAAAAAAAAAAATCAAGTCTCTCAGGGATTTTATTTGCTGATGCCAGGACATGGCATCACAGCGTTGCCAACTCTTTTCCAAGGAACGAAACCATATATTGGCTGCTCAAAATTGGCTGCTTGCTAAAACTTGTTTCATGATGTCATACACTAATTTGCATATCATTGTGTAACTACAGACCCTGTCTTAGAGGAGGAAATCTAAGATATACATAAGATAACAAGATTATTTTCCATAGAAGAAGTCGCCAGATTTGTCGCAAGTCAATTTCGAGAAGGGTCTGGCACCTTTTGGAGGGTCGGACAGGTTCTTAGATCGAGCAGCAAAGTGTGACTAAATGCATGGAAGTTCCATAAGCACAGATGTGCCGACACACCTGGACACACATGACCCTCATGCTGAACACAGACCTGGAAACGCCCATGATTGAGTGGCGCTGTAGGAAAACTCAGCTCTTGATCAGTGGCTCCAGTTCCTCTTTGTTCATCCATCCTGGACTGAAGACTGTTTACAGAACTGCAGAGCCAACAACACTGTTTCCAGTTCCAGCTGGAGCAAAACTCCCAAATGCATTTGATTTGCCCAGCTTAATTGGCTGTTATTTGATTATTTATTTATTATATTATTCTATTTATTTTACATTTATTTCATTTTTTTAATCACACACTTCTGTTTTATGAAGTATGAACAAGTCTGGTTACTTTTCTTCTGGAACGTTTTGTGACCTACATATAAAAATTTTACATGCAGATCTATTAAATATTTCCCCAGATCAGTGATTTGCCCACTTCTTCTGAGAAATGTAGCTAATGTATTCATTTTTGGAGTATTTACAGTCATGTGACGTGTGCTGGGCTCTCGGCGTACCTTAGGGTTTTGTGAGTCGATGCTCAAAAAAAAAAAAACATGGAAATCAAAAGGAAGCTGGTTGGGAAACGTAACATCACTTGGTGCTGATGTTTAAGTATGAAACCCTCCCACATGTAAACCAGGACACAGCGGCTCTACAAGCTGCAAAACATCCCGGTGAAATTCATGTCTTGGATTTTTTATCCCCCAGCAAATACTTGTTTACAAGACGGAGCGAGCAAAGAACAGCTTCTCTCCAGGAGTGTTTTCTCCATGAATAGACGTCTTGTCCCTCTGGTTTGACATCGTACTCGGCCTTTGTCCCACGGAAATGAGAAATTGTATCTCCAGTAGCCATCAAATTGCAATCCAGTCTGCAGCTCATAAATAATCACAATATGTTTCTGCCGATATTGTGCAGCCTTTGTCTTTATTATGAGCATTTGTTTATCCCATATCTTTGCCTCGCCGGGAAACGGGAGCCTATACATCACCATGTCAGCCGATCAGTCAGCAGTTGGGTCCAGAGGACATACAGTATCTCCAAATCTGTTTGATGGATCACCATTCAATTTGGCGACAGTGTTCATGTTGACTAGATGATGAAATTTTGTTGATCTCATGATCTTCCCCCCCAGCGCCACCAACAGGCCCAGTGGGACACCTGCATCATGTTTTGGTTCCACATCCGTCTCCCATTGGCTCTAATGCACATTAAAGTTAAACCTGCTGTTATTTGTCTTGTTACCATGATTAAATGATTCAATTCTTCCATGTATTAGCAATCAACTTGTTTGTGCATTGTTTTTTGATTACCCATTACCCCTGTGGTTATGTTCTTGCTGAGGTAAGCGCCGCCGCTGAATGACTGTTGAGCATATTGAACAAACACCGGTGTGTGTGTGCGTGTGTGTGTGTGTCTATGTGAGTGAGTGCGAATCACTTTCATATCTGTATTTGCCAACATGGTCTTGAGTTTCTATGTGTGTGTATTTGTGCACGTGTGTGTGTGTGCGTGTGTGTGAGGCGTGTCCCAGAAAGCTAATCGTTGCTTTCAACCCAAGGACACTTCTGTTAACATTTAGAAGCACTTAGAATTATTGTAATGTGTGTGTGTGTGTGTGTGTGTGTGTGTGGCTGAGGGTGAACAGTCTTTCTCCCAAGTGAACCAATTATTGCAAACAGCTACAGATAGTACTGAAATCTCTCTCTCTCTCTCTCTCTCTGTGTCTCTGTCTCTCCCTCCCACACTTTCATTTCCTTGTCTTCTGTCTCTTTCTGCCTTCCTTCCCTCTCTCCTCTCTCTCTCCCTCGCTCCTCTCTCTCCGGTCTGTTTGACTAATTGA
>OMLF01028005.1:63139-79110 GCA_900302615.1 Holocentrus rufus
GAGAGCGTACCTGCGCCTGAGGTCTTCAAAGTCATTCTTTTCTATTGATGTGGATATAAATAGGTGATCAACTGATATTTACTGATAGAAGGTGATAATGATGATGATGTTTTTTTCCCTCTGAGCCTCATCATTTCCTTTTCTCCCTGTAATGACAGGAGAGTCTGAGACTCGAAATACCAATTTAGAAATCCATTTTCCCTGACCCAAAATACCAGACACCATGTTTCAAGAATTCCACTCTTCAAAATGAAGCAATTTTGTAACCTGAAGCTTCGATTTGTGTACACCTAATGCTTTTGTTTTGTTTTGTTTTTTTGGATGAAGTTTCAGTTTCTGTAGAAAGAGCTCTTCTTGTCTTGTCTGTCCAGCCATGGTGGCATTGATCATTTCTGACGACCAGTTCTTCCTCTGTTTATTCCACACTTAACAGAGTGCCTTGGACATTTTTGGATCTGTCCTTTTGAATTTTTAACACAGGAAAAACTTTCAAAGTGTCATTTTCTGTTGTTACCTGTAGCCAAACAGCACCTGCACCTTCATTTTTAACAGGACACCCTCTTTTTTTTTTACATTTTATTTACAATTAATTGAATTGAAATGTCACAGATTGTTATGTGTCCGTCTTCTCAGCCTGGCTAATCACCAAACATGGAATTCTTCACATACCTTCACATACCTGTTGCCTGATACATTTTGGCCTTCATCTACTAAAACCATTAATGTGTTCAGTGTTCAAAGTCAGTCTTAAGACCTGTCACTGGTTATTGGTTATTGATGAATCAAGGATTATATCACATGCTACAATTACACATCGTTAAGACTTTAGGCTTTTGTATCATTATGTAGAATATTGTAAAACTGAGTGGTTGATTTATCAAGCATGTTGCATTTTAGCACCTGAGGCACCAAATTTTCTTAATTTTCTTATGAAGTTTCTGAATTTAGCCCGTGACTTGCTAAGACCAGGAATGTAAATGAGCCCAGTTACACTTAATTTGAATGCCTGCTGCTCGTACTTGGGACTGCTGGAGGCTTCTGGTGCAGGTCTGAAAAGCAAGATAGCTGGGGTGCAGTTTGACTGCATGATGGTGGGCGGTAAAAAGAGGGGAAGCTATTGTGAATGAAAGTATAGAGAACCAGTGTCAAAAACCAGCCAGGCCTGCAGATCATTTGTCTCCTCTCGTGTGTAAATTAAAGTTGTAACTGGTGTTCCATGAACGTGTAAATGGCCCGTCCTCTATGTAATTATGTTACTGAATGTGTAAACATGCTATCTTGTCATGTGGTCTTTGTCACGTAGTAAATGTGCTTTTTTGTGGTCTCGTCATGTTGTGGAAATGTGCATCTGACTGCAATAACGACAAAGAATTTCCTAATGGACTCATAATCAATCAACATGACTTCCCGCACCAGAGACAACAGCTGTGGAAAACGTGCAATCCAGAAACGTGACTCTGTTCGCATGACAAGCTTTTGTTCTTGTTTCGTCACATTTTTTAGCGGTAGGACTTGCAAAAGCCGGCAGCTGTTGCCAGTGAAGCGCAGGCATGGCTGGATCCACAAACCACAGACTGTTCCTCAGCTCCGATGGTCCCAGTGGAGACTGAAACTGTCCCGAGAACTCAGCCAAAACTAGTGGAAACACATCGCCTCTGAGGCACCGAGGATAAATAACTTTCATATGAAGAAACCTGTTTCCAATTTTGTTTGCCTCCAACTTCAACAAGAAAAACTCACCTTTTACACACAGAATGTGTCCGCTGTGTGTAAAAAGGAGGGCAGACCATCAAAGTTTATGTGGTAAATTAAAGGCGTTGCATGCAATATCCAGATTGCAGTTGAATTTATGATCTCATTGTGACCAGGATCTGTACCTGACAGTGAAGGTGAGCTGGTGTGAAGACGGGCTGAGCCGGTCAAAGGTGCCACAAAGGAGTTAAAGGATAATGCCAGTATTTTTGAACATATTTTCCCATCTTTTCAGGTCTAAATGATTCATAAGGACAAAAAGTTTTGGAATCCATCCAGTATGGAGCGACAGTGCTATAACCAGCAAATGCAAAGCTGAAATGTAATCCAACAGGGCAACTTGTCCACGTCAAAGTTCATCCACTAGAGGACAGACTCTATTTGTCTGTCTATGGGTAAGAAAACCCTTAATAAATCACCTAAATCTGTTAAAAACCTCACTGTGCCTCATTTTGCCGAAGCGTGCGGCACAGCAGAGGAGGTGAGTAGCACAAGCTGTCTCTCCGTAACACGTCGACTGCAGCCTGAACACATCCAGATGATACACAGGGTGATGAAGTGCATGTGCTGCTCTATTTAGTCATGGCTTGTCCATGAGAAAGAAAAAAAAATGAGATTTGAATGCACCACCTGTTTTAGCATAAATACAAGGATTACCGAGCAGAGGCACTTCCATTTGGATTCATTGGATTTATTTCAGTGCAGACAATGGAACATTTGGAACATTTTTTTTTTCAGTTGTTTTAATTATTCTGCCATCTGCCTCACCTATCAACATGGGTAAAGCATGGAGACGTGCTTAGCAACCGGAATATACATACAGGAAGTCAAATCCTAATCATTGCTGCTTATGCTAATCCCCCTTGATGTAAAAACTTCCACAGAAACAAGAATCTGGGCTTTTCTGATCTAAACCTCTCTGATAGACCAGGTGAAGAATGTTGTGGTTCAGATGGATGGGCTGTGCTCCCAGCAAAAAGGCACAGATGTGAGACACACTGTCAATAATGTGTCCAAATGTCTCCTGGCAACAAGAACGCGATTAAAACAGCTGAAGGCAACAAAACCCAACGGAGTTGTTTCTTAAAGGTTGCAGGTGCTTCATGGCCTTAAATTTTGTATTCAGACTTAAAATATTCGACTAAGACATGAAAAAAAAAAAGACTGAAGGAATTTCACGGTGGGGCGAGATGATTGGAGTTGTTAGCTGCTTGATGTTAACTGTAGGCAACATCATCCATCTCTGCTACCTAAAAATGTTGCCTGTGTATCACTGCCTTCAGAAAGGGTTAGGATTAAGATCTGTTCCCACGGTAACACCACAGAGAGTGAGACAGCATCATCAGCCTTCTGCTTTTGAATTGTGTGTTTATGTGTGTGCCGACCATTGTGTGTGTGTTTGCATTTGTGTAAGTATATTTGCATATGTGGATTTATATTTATGTATGCTTTTGCGTAAGTAGAACCTTGTGCCCTGTGTGTGTGAGTGCGCATGTTTGTTTTGTGTGTGTGTGTGTGTGTGTGTCGTTATCCCAGAGCTGCAGAGCATAAGATAATTGATGATGACTCATCCAGACCTTTGCTTATTATTTCATATGCCGGAGCAGCAGACTGAAAGAGATGGAGGGAAAGAGAAAGATAGATAGAGAGAGAGAGAGAGAGAGAGAGATGAGAATCACAGCAGTTAATACATATTAATGTAGGAATATCAGTAGACTTAAGGTTGCACAAAGGTGAGAACGAGAGAGATGGTTTCTTCTGTTTGTTTGTCGTTCTTTGTCTTGTATTATTTTCTCTTACACTTGCTGCTTGTGTTTATAGGATTCAGAAAATCTCAACTATCACTGCACATATTGTAAGCAGAGAATAGTATCAGTTCTTTTATAATACATGAAAAGAGAGATTATAGATAACCTTTATTGTCAGTTATTCCTTAATTGAATGGATATGACAGCCGCTCTCTGAATTATTAGGGAAAGTGTGTGTGTGTTTATGTGGGTGGGAGATGAACTCGACATGCCATCCCTCCCTCAGTGTTTCACTGACCCCCAAAACAAGGCAGATACATATTAGGACTTAACAACTTTCAGTGAAAATATTCATTTTATTTGAGACAAAGGATAAAATTGGACATTGATTCAAACTCCTCGTTTTCCCTTTCAAAAATAGCTCAACAAATGAATGAAGCTCTGTAGTAAAATGCTTGAAGGGGCAGCGACACATGAAGGTGTGTTGCTGTTATTGTGTTGTACTCAAAGTAGCACAGGCTGTTGTCCTTAACTACATTTACAGATGTGTTAAAAGATGACAGCATTTTATGGTCGCTTAAAACCAAAAGAAAAACAGATTCAGTACATGGGACAGCAACACTGAGCTATAGGGAGAAATCACCCCGGCAGGTAAAGACAGACATCAATGGCTGTAAAGACAGTACATTGTTACACAGAATCATTTCCAACACAAATACTGCACATGCCACATTTTTCTCAACACATCGTAAAATATGTTTTTAACAACATATATTGACATGTGTTGCTGTGAACTTATGTTGTGCAGTCACTGACTTTTTAAATTCAGTTTTGTAATGTTGCCTAGAATTTTACTGCTATTCTATTTTTTTATCACATGATAAATATTCTAAAAAAAAAAAGACAAGTAACAGAAGTCACTAGACCCATGGACCTGTGGGTTGAAAATGATGGTCTTTTTGTAGGACTGTAGCAAAAGACATGACTCACATTTTATTTTTGCATCTCCCTGGATTTCTAAATAAATGTTGTTTTTCCATACCGATTTGTTTGCTCATGTGCAATGTCAGTAGAGCACTCAGATCACTCCTTCATATTGATTTTACTTTGCATTCGTAATACCAATCAATCAAAACCCTTTTTTTTCCAAATGTCAAGGAAAAAAGAGGAGAGAAAAAAAGAACAACTGAGCACAAATTTGGCTCTTTGCCTTAGAGACTAATTACTGCTGGTCTCATTTGAGCCCCTTTTAAGTAGCTGACATCCTAAAACTCAATTAGGCTTTATAAGTCTTAGCCCAGTGTTTTATTCCTTTCTTGTTGACTGGTTCACATTGTAAATATTCTCAAATATTGCATTCACAGGCTCCCCGTCTCATAGTAGCCTACAAATATTCAAATATCAGGCTTTTCTTTAATATTGAATAGTTAGCATTGAAGTACTGTATGAATAATAGACTGAATATCCTGAGTGAAGTCGTATCAAGGTTTTATTACAGGAAGTAAAATAAGTGCAGGGCTAGAGACAGAACCTGTGCAGTGTAGTTTTCAGTAGCAGCCATGTTTGCTCCACAGTCCCGCTTCATAGCCGGTGTTAAGCAACTGGCAGGCGTCTCACCGTGTTTATGTTTTGGGAGCTACACATTTGCAGCCAATATTTATTCCAAGAGTAAGGGCATCAACATGGTGACCACAGTGCAGTCAGGACAAACTGTCATCTGTGGCTCAGTCTACAGTGGACCGCTCTGTGTTTTGAAGCCTCGCAGCTCGACTCCTATATCTCTCCGCTGTTGTTTATTGACATTGCAGATAACTGGCTTTGCTTGATTTTGCACTTTGTGTGGATCCATCACAACATCTACGACTACCTGAGAATCAGACTGACACACGCGCGCGCGCACACACACACACACATAAGCCACCTTTAAAACATACATATGTAATATCTATATCCTTTGGTGTTTTGAGCCTTGCCTTTGAGCTTCCTCTCTTCAGCATGCTGTTACCTGACTCATCGACTCAGAACTCTGTTTATAAAGAAGGAGAAGTGCTTTTCACACTGCTTTTTCTTACCACGGGTCTACACTTGGTCCTAGGCTAGAGCTGGGCCTGGATTCATTCTTAACTTGTTGAACTCTGTTAATCAGCCTAACATAAATGGGGCTAAGCGTGCTTGACCTAGGGAGAGACTAGGGCTAAGACAGAATTTGCAGAATTTAACATAGAATATGCCGGTGTGAAATTGGGCTAAATGCAGTGTGATAAAGGCTTCAGAAGTATATCAAGACAAACAATTGAGCAGTATCTGTCTTAAAAAAAAATAGAAAGCAAAGTCTTTCATCATCAGCATACTGCTGTCAAAGTCGTGTTTGAAACTGTGTATCTCTGTTAGAAATGTCTAATGTACCATATAAATAACAGTATTTTTTTTCTAAAACCATTTTTAGAATCAGGTCTAAAACAGCCTTTAGAAGCTGTCTCAAAGGAGCTAGTCTCCTTTGAACTCTAATTTGAAACCTAAAACTTTATCCATCTTCATAGCTCTGTCAAGCCCAGTAGATCTGTAGAACAACATCAATTCAGTCTTTTGTCAAAGAGCCTCTTCTTGACAAAAGAGCTGTTGTCAGAGTTTGTTAAACTCATCACACTCGTTATTGTTAGAACTGACAATTAGAACTGTCTGTGGACTAATATTAAAATTAGTAAGACCATAAATAGCACAGAATCCAGAGCCTTCAGTCTTAAAAAGTGAGTTTCTCGTGTTCCTCTGTTCAGGCTGCAGAAGAGACTCACTCAGAGCTTTAGTTGCAGATTGACTCTGACTTCATAAGCAGCTGCTGGCATGAAACCTTGTTGCAACGCTATTATAACAGCATTGGTAATTCTTAAAACCAGTTATTATGACACAGTATTGATCCTAACACCTTATCTAGAGCTGTCTCAGAGTTGAAAACCTCTTAAAGCCTTATTAGAGCCACCTTTGTGATATTTTTTTATTGATCCCCGTTGGATAATCCTCTCTTCATTTGCCTCCCTCATCTATGGAGGTCAGAGATCAGGCTCAGCTACAGAGCTGGTAGGGATTTAGTGTCTTGCTCAAGGACACTTCAGCAGGGCAAATTCTTGCTGACACTGGGGACTTAAATCCAAGCCCTCTGGTTGAAGGACGCTCTCCTGCTCGCTATGTCTCCCTGCTAGCCCCAAAAATGTCTTTAAAACCTGGGTGCTGTTGTTAAATTCATCATTCTTAACCCTCTGTTATACCCTGTCTGATGAACCCTTTGCACGGCCACAGTTCTACTGTCTTGAGAACTACTTAACGTATCAAGAGCGTATCTAGAACAATCGCATGGGAAAGTATCTAGAACATCTTCAGAACCGAGTCTCAGAGCTGCCCCTCTTCAGCGTGCTGTTGTTGAACTCATCGTGCTCAAAGCTCAGATTGTTATGCGACCTCGATATCATAAGCAGCTTCTCTCGCTTGCTGTAGTCGCGCCTTGACATCACAGCTGGAGCCGCATCCAACAACCCTTGGTCCTCCCTGTCCTCCAGTCGCACATAGCCCTTACTGCTACCCCGATTACTGCTGTTACTACGGCTGCTGTTGCTACGGTCAAGGCGGGGCCAGCTGGGGTGCTTGCGCTGCTCCGGATGCACACTGAGCATGCTCGGTCCACGCTCCAGGTCCAAGGATTTGGAATGGCTACTGAGTATGTGCAGAGAGGAGTTGGAGCCAAAGTCGTTCCTTGCCGCTCCCGGGGAAAGCCAACAGCCTGAGGTAGAGGAGGGAGCGGGGGAGAGGGAGGAAGAGGAGATGGAGGAAGAGGAGGCAGAGTTACTACGGTGCAAACCTGGCAGCTTGGACGCCTTGGCAACGGATGCTACAGGGACGGCCAAGGACTCCATGGAACCGAGAGGTTGTGACCTCTCCCCGTTTCTCCTGTCCCCTCCCCGCTCCTCTTCAGTGATCGCCTCCATCTCCGGCTCATCAATGACACAGTTATTTAGTTTTATAACAGGGAGAGTAAATGCAGAGAGGGAGGATGAGACGATGGAGCGAGCGTGGTGGCCTCCGTTCTCCCTCTCCCTGTCCACAGACCACTGGTGGCGGACCGAATCCGAATGAGCCAACCCGAGCCCTGAACCGCAAAAGGGCCGGTCCTTGTAGAGCGGCGCCAGGAGCCCCGCTAAGCTGTAGTCCAACTTAGCATGCTCCCTGTGTCTGTGAATCTCCTCTTCTCCCAACAGCACCTCCTCCTCTTCTGTGGACCCTCCTACTCCTCCCACAGAGCTGCTCCCGCCGCGTGCGGAGAAGGCCAGCAGGGTGTTCGTGGCTAACCGTGCCGCACTGGGGTTCTCGGCACTGGGAGTTCGAAGATCGCCAGGCTCTCCTCCGTAAGAGCCATTGTGGTGATGGTGTTGTTTTCGCTCTCTCTGCCTGAGGCGATGAATGTCAATGACTGTGGAGTACATGTCTCTCATATGGATTACCTAGTGGAGAGCAGAATTATTATATGGAGTAGTGGAGGTGGCAGTATTAATAGCAATAGTAGAACTTATGTCCTTTGATTACCTGAGTAAAGCAATATGATTATTCGAATTGGTATTTTAATTACTTTACTTTTTTGGATATGTGTGTGTGTGTGTGTGTAGTTCTGTGACGTTGCAGTATACGTTTCTTATATGGATCATTTGGAAAGGGAGGAGGAGAGGATTAATCGAATCAAGAGAGGAAAGTAGAGGGGAAAAGAGCAGAGGAAATGTGATAAAAGGAAAATTGGAGAGATAAGAGTGGGCGGAAAGGAGAGGAGGGTGGAAGAAATGTGATCTGCATGTTAGTTATATATAGATGATGGATATTGATGACTGTAGTGTACATGTCCCTGATTACCTAGAGAGTGGAGGAAGAAAATAGATGAGAAATGCAGGAGAGGAAGAACAATAGGGCACAAACCTGAATATATAATATTTTACCTTTTTTTTTTTAATCTTGAGAGGTAATGGCAGTTCTGTTTTCATTTACCATTTTCAATCAATGCCTTGCAGGTATGCTGTAATTTCTACCCTGTGGATTTATATGCTTGTATGTCTGTATATGTGTGCTTGTGTGTGTGTGTGCATCTGCTGATTTATACCTTAGTTTCTCGGTCTCTGTTTTCATGAAGTATGGCATTAGCGCAGATAAAGATGAAAATCCCAATGCCCATGGTGAAGGGGCCAAGCATTTTCATCCTTTCTGAATGACGATGCTTTTCCAGGAAGCGTGTCAGAGCGCCCCCTGCCTGCACGGAGGGCTTATCTAGACACATAAAACAAAGACAAGAAACGTCATCTGCCCATCACTTAAGCCATCATTCAGGTGAAAGCACTGGAGATTGCACAAGAGATGAATATACCCAGCTTATTATTTTCAAATTAAATTATTTTCTTTATTAAAGCAAGATTTGGTCTTTATAAACAGTTTTTTTCCCAAAAGATGGGTCTTGAGAAAGGGGGGTCATCCTATAATCAGGGTTGTCTTATGTTCAAGTCAGTACGGTCGTCATGCAACTTTCTTTCATTTGTACCTAATGTTCATCACATTTTATATGAGATTTTCTGTCAGTCTCAACAATTCTAGCTCTGATTCTAGTCTCCTTTTGTATAAAGTGCACAGAAGAGTGGGAAAAACAGCAGTAGATAAATGTGAATAGAAATTGCAATGCATTTGGTCGTAATTATGGATAGAACATTTAATGCCTGGTGAGCAGTTTGTTCGTCAATTAAGTTACCTTGCACGTTTTGGCTTGTGTTGGAGTTAGCCCCCACTTCTACATTTCCCTCTGGGACAGCCATCTTGACTCCATTTGCTTCACCTGAAGTGGACACTTTGGCTTCTGTGGCAGATGCTTTGGTTCCTCCCACAGTTTCTCTCTTGGATCCTCCTCCAGCTGCAGTGGGCATTTTGGTTGAGGATCTGGTCTCACTCTGTGGCCAATAGCCCAGAGTTGCCATGCCAATCCCCATGGCTAAGACGACCAATCCCAGGAAAAGGAAAAACCCAGAAGCAGAGTAGAGCCGGAGCCTGCCGCGCACCACTACAACATCAGCACGACGCTTCCTCTTCCTAAATAGAAAAAAGGAAAATGCATCAATCAACAGTTTTGTTTCGTGTCATGGATCTTACTTGATACCACAGTAGAATAAAGGTGTGTTCAGTATTTAGCAACCTATGATGGTGAGCAAATCTGGCTTGTACCACCCACTAAATGAACACAGGTCGCTAAACCACTTTGCATGCTCCATTTTCAGTGAAAAATCCAAGCTAGCTTTACATCATAACAAAAGCGCACAATGATTTATGAGCAAAGAAACAAATTGTATATTCTTTGATAATAATAATTTATTAAATACTGTTTTTTATAGTATGAAAACGAAGCCAGAGAAGCAAAAAATGAGCACCTTGGTGCAGCTTCTGGTGCGGGGTTTCCCAGGCCAGGGGGAGGACCTTGTATGGGGCGGTGCTGAGAGCGGGCGGAGTCTTGGCGTTTTAGCTTAGCCAAGCCTGTTAGCACACCTGCTGCTGCCGTCATACTTAACCTACAGAACACACACATACACACATGCGGAAACACAAGTTAATGATGATGAGTCTAACATCTACTGTGTGTGTGTTTGGCCAGGGGTGAAGCCAGATCCCTGAAAGCTCATTAGGTCTTTGGCAGGGAGAAAAACAAAGTTTGCATGGAGCTTTAAAAGCATAGATATATATACACTCACATCCACATACAGAAAACACTTATATTGACAACCATATTCAGCCAAACCTTGGGATATGCATATGTAGTCTAGCATAATCCAAGTCTTCCAAACCCCCTGATGACAGAATGTATGAGAAACTTAGCATTCAGAAACAATACTTGAAGACACTGCCTCAGGCTTTGCAGCATATTTTGGTCAGTCTCACAATCAGTCATTCAGTCTTGGGCCGGTCCCAAAGAGTACAGCTCTGTCTGTCTGAGCTCATATTTCATGTCAGCATCATGCCTCACTTACAGCAATGACTTTTGCTGCAGGTGATAAGTGTCTACCCCCTTATAAAGTGTGGAGCAGGAAAGTGTGTCAACGTCATTTTAAAGAGAGACAGAGAAAGTTTGCTTGAGTCTTACAGTCATCTGTGCAGTTATAAGCACACAAACGTAAACACACTGAGAAAAACAATCTCTTCCATTTTTCTGTTTGCTGATGATGTTCTCTTGTTAGCTGTCAGCCTTAAGGGCAGCGGGGAGCAGCAGTGTGTGTATGTGTGGCACACTAACACACACACACACACACACACACACATGCTGTACATAGCCATGCATTTAACCTTACAGGACATTTTGTCTGTTGCATTATTGCTGTGTGTGTTTGTGTTTGTATGTGTGTGTGAAAGAGAGAGAGAAAGTCAGATACAGAGATATAGACATTATCTGATGGAGATGGGTAGGAGGAAGAGAAAAAAGAACATCGATCCATATTTAACTTGTCTTTTGTTTATTCTGGACTGTTTTTAAATTCACTTCCCTTTTTTTAATTTAAATTTAGGCTTGAACAATATTTGTTATCATGTCTTTATAAAATTTAAAATCTATAATGCTTTTTTGTCAGTATTTTCCATTTTCCAATACTGTTATTGTTGTTATGATTGGAACGAACACACATGAATCACAGTCTCGCTTCTTGCCAGCTGCTCAGCTTTCTATTTATAGTATAACATGGGCCTATTTAGGGAGCCTTCATTTGGGTTTAAATGGCCATTAATCTGGGCTCCCATGAACAACACAGAAAAGGATTCAGCAGACTATCAAACTCCACAGATATTCCAGTTCTATTCAAATTCTGGGAAGGTACAAATTCACACACAGGGTTTTTGTCGGGTGACATGCTGCTGCCTTTGCTCCAGAAATGCTGGCTGTAAATGTGCATCAGCACTCTTCACAAATTAAACCGGTGAATTGGCTATAATTTTAGGGCTGTGTTTTTTTTGTTTGTTTGTTTGTTTTTTTTGAATCAGTGGCCATTGACCTAGTCTGAACAGGTGGCAGAGCAACAGTAAATCCCAATAATCCTTGACATCAAAATTGCGCTGTGCTGCTTGATCTCTGCTAACACGCCTCATATTGTACCTCTCACTCAAGCTCACAGAAAGGCACCAAAATACCAGGTGAGAAAAACCCGTGAGCACCAGGTGAATATGTCTCTTCACCAGTGCAAACGTCCACCTTCCTGAATAGTCATCCGGGTGGTAGAATTCGCTGTTCTAGAAATTTTGTTAATGATAAGAAAGATGAACTTTTCTCCAATTCATCAGCTCTTGCAACTTGGTCTTATGAGAAATGAGGTTGTTTGTTTATTTCTTCAGAATTTTCCTCTTTCTTTTCAATATAACTGCACAGATGACTGTAAGACTCAAGCAAGCTTTCTTTTCCTTTTTCTTTTCAAAAACAATAACTATTGATTATTAATTTCAATTGAAAAATGAAAAAAAATGTGACACATTACTGCCACTCACATATATCATGGAACTTTTTAGAAGCAGTTTGTTGAACATTCCAACTCTAATGATCTGTAACAAAATAAACCATGCTTATTTTTGTGGTAGCCATAAAAACAGCTACCAAGTAAGGAAAATGAGACGTTATTTATCCATTCTTATTGAGTGAGTCCAGAGGTTCTCAGCTGCTGTGCCATGGAGCGAGCTCCCATGTGCTGGAGAATTGGTTCAATTGTTTCAAACTAAAATCAGTTGCAAACAAAGTTATTACAGTTAAGTAACACAACAGTCTCATGAAACTGGTGTAAAATAATATCCCTCCCATATAAACATCAGTGCCTGTATTTAGGTGAGTCTGAAATGATTTAAATGTGCCCCACCAACCCACATCCACCCTGCAGTCTTGTTTCTATGGGCACACAAAACAATCTTTGGGTGAGAATGTTATTATGAGGTGTTGCTTGCTGTTCGAATGTTATTGTGAAGTTTTACGTTGGGTTGAAAATTGATTGTGAAGTTTCAGTTTTTGTTAGAGTGTTATTGTGAGGTTTCATGTTCCGTTAAAATGTTATTGTGATGTGTTGCTTTGTTTTATTATTGTGACACGATGTTTTCAGTCAGAAAGTGACTGTGTATGAATTTCTTTATGTGCTGTATAATATTTGTTATAGTGTGGCTTGGCGGTTTTGTGCAGTTATTGTGTGTTTGTGTGCCTAAGCAAATTTGCATGTGTGTTTATGTTTTTGCATGTGTGCATAAGAGGGTAAAACAGATTTAGCATGGGAACAAGAACACACCCATGACCCTTGACTTTCTAGGTCTCTCTCTCTCTCTCCCTCAAGAGCCCACTATCTGTAAACCTCTCTCTCTCCCTCCCATTGCTCCCTCTCTGTCCTCCTCTCAGTGTTTTATAGTTGTGACCCTGGACTTTGTTTTTTTCTTTGCCCTTTTATTTCCTCTTCCTCTCCCACATCTTATTTTTCTCATCTTATTTCTCTCTGCCCACCTCCTGTCCTTTCAGAACTATTTTTAATCTGTTCCTAATTCTCATTCTCTTTTTGTTTCATTCGGTCACTTTCCTCTTTCTCTCCCTGCCCCCTCCTCCATTTCTTTTTACTTTATCTCTCTCTCTCCCTCTCATGGCAATAAAGTCTCCCTTAAGATTTAGAATCGGATAATGCTTTTAGCACTCAAACAGGGACTGTGAATCACACACAACAAGACCAGTCATCCTCTCCTCCTACCCTCTGTTGTCTCTCTCACACATTTTAATGTCTTTTTCATGTCGATCATCTTATTGTTAATACTGGTTTTTAAGAGAGTGGTTTACCACAGATGGTGAATCACACAAGGACAAACACAGCCAGCCTCCTTTCTCGAGTTTTCTGCTCTCTCCCTCTCCTTCTCTCTCTTGCTCACTCTTCTTTCTCTCCTTCCACTTCTTAGCGTGTGTCAGGCAGAGCCCACACAGTGCTCCAAGAACAGGGGGGAGAGATTTCTGTCATTTAGTAAAGAGAGGAGAAACGGATGGAGGAGAGAGACGGAGGAGAAAAGAGGGTGATGGCAAAAAATGGGGAGAGACGATGGGGATGAGAAAGAAGACTTGGTGGAAGATGGAAAGCCTACATCAATATATCACAGCTAGGTGCAGCACTAAGGAGGGATTGGCAACTGAAAGGCTCAGCAATAAAAAAAAAAAAAATCCAATTGCCTCATAACATGTCTTCTTGAAAGAAAACAGGGATGAAGAGCAGAGATGGACGCGAGGGCTGAGAGGAGAGTGAAGCGCTCTCTTGCCAGTGATGACAAGGCAGAAAACAAGTCAAGTGCATCTGTCCTCCTAACAAGTCCGAGACAAGTAGACCAGGGAGAAAGAAATGCTATGGTAACAGACGCACCAGGCTAATAAGGAACCCTCCACCAAGGGTTTGGAGCGGTGGAGAATGTGTGTGCTGCACCTCTGAAATAACATGGCATGGTACTATTCATTTACCATGCTCACCGAGAGCACAGCTAATCCAGACAAAGAATAGCATGCTCACAGGGTCTGTGCCTGTCATGCATGCTAAAAGGTGAAGCCAGACAGGTGGGAATGCCCTCAACATGAGATATTTATCTAGAGAAAATGGGTTTTGGCCTCAGAGGAGTTCAATTAGGTGCCTGATGTTGCGAGGCTGTCACATGCTAACAAAACGTCCATCTGCGCTGCCTTGTAATGTTCCCTGCAGACAGAAAGCATACCTACCTGTTTGCAAGCATCTGTCTTACATTTCGTTTGATGGGCTTAAGCCGGTGGATCACGATGTGGTTCGTGCATTGGCTAGACCGGGTTGTCCCAGCTTAACTGAACTGCAGAGGCTGTTTAAAGGCTTACTTTGGGAAATAAAACCGTGGCAGTGTTGTAGGAAAACACAGAGCACACGTCATGATTGAAACTGGTGGGTTTGTTTACAGGAATGCAAAATTCAGAGGCCGTTCAGAAGTGAGATGCATCATTTCATGGATTTGGGACAAACAGCAGTTTCAGTTCACTCCAATAGCTGATTTTTATATCCCACACAAGTAAATACTGGATCTATTTTTCACAAGCAACAGATCTTCCAAGCACTTTTGACACTAAATTGGTCTTTTTCAGATTGACTAATAAGGAGAAAAGTGAATTTGCTGGAGACCTGCTCTGTTTCAGCCAACCGCTATCTGCTGGCTGCTCTGCTGCAGAGATGTCGCTCGGCAAATAAATAAAATCAGCTGACCACACCCTCTTAGCAGAGAGGAAATGTATGCCATTTTCATGCAATTGGAACAGACTGTGATGCGTCATCTTCCTTTATTAGAGCATCTTTGGCAGAAGTAAAACGCCCCCTCCTGCCTTGTCTCGTCTGATCTCTCACACTGTTACTGAATGTGGACATGAATGCAAAACTTCTTTGTAAAGTTTGTGGCCTGAAATTAGCACTCTGGTGTAACTTACAAAATGCAAATGTCGGCTGCTCATTCTCCGTCGTGGATTATCTTTACCGGCCAAATTAGACTGAGAAGTATGGCAAAACTGATTATGTCTTTGAAACGTGCATAGAAAACAGTCTGATGGAAAATGTGAGAAATGAGCATCTCCTGTCATGCTGGAATGGCCCTTTAATACTTGGCTATGGCACAGAGACTTGATGAATATTAATATTATTATTTCCCACCTAATATCAGTCAAAATTCATGAACAGTCTGAATTCCTGCAGCTTCATTTTCCATTTCACAGCTTTAACTGACATTTAGTTTTTTTAATTAGTATTCATGCACAAGTCACCATAAGACCCTTCAGGAACGAGCTCCATTCTGTTGCCAGAAGCAGTCCTACAATACAGAGGTTGCATTTTAAAAAATATCACCAGGAAATCATGTCTCTCAGAACAGAGATGGTCCCAAGAGCATTCTGCTCGGCTTTAGACTGCTTTGATGAAATCCTCCGGATGTATCATGAGAGGAGGTGCATTGTAATGCATGATAATGACAAGTTACCTAATCTATAGGAAATGTCACATGATGTTTTGTCCCTATAGCAACTACATGTGTGCTGCTGCTAGGCAACCACCAGATGTGTTCATGGTAGTGACAGGTATAACACCAACAACAAATCCCTATCAACAGACAGAGATTTTATTTTTCGGATGTATTTCAATTTTGACATTGTGCTTTGCATTCAGATGCTGTTTTTATTTATTTATTTGTTCATTCATTCGTTGATTCACTTTATATGGTTGGGTATCATTTCACTCTCTGCCATTCATGCCAAGAAGGGAAATGAGAGGAAGGGAGGAGAGGGGGGAGTAGGCTGCAATTGTATGTCTGCATCATCATCATAACAATAAAACACTTGAATTGAATTGAGGGAAAGGGGGAGAGGAGAGCTGGGAGAGTGGGGCGGAGTGAGAGGGAGACAGGGTGAAAAATGGAAAATATGAG
>OMLF01028008.1:5976-21813 GCA_900302615.1 Holocentrus rufus
CCCGCCTGCCAGTACCAGACAGGAGCTACGTCACTGCCTTCCTTGGTATTCCATTCGCCGAGCCACCAGTGGGAAAGCGCCGTTTCCGCCGTGCTGAGCCCAAGCGTCCTTGGACGGGGGTGTATGACGCCACCGCCTACCCCAATGCCTGCTACCAGTTTGTGGACACGTCATACCCTGGGTTCCCAGGCACTGAGATGTGGAACCCCAACAAGGAGATGAGTGAAGACTGCTTGTACCTCAACATCTGGGTGCCATCTTCACCCAGACCGCACAACCTCACTGTCATGGTGTGGATCTATGGTGGAGGTACGTGGTTGAATTACATCCAGCTCTAATGATTCTGGGAAATGGGGTCATTGAAGCAGCAAATAGTTGTGAGAGCAGTTTACTCAACTGACATGCCTTCCTAGGGATTTTTTTTTGCAGTGTTTCACTGGCATAGCACAAATAAAAGCGATTACATAAAAGTACAAATCATTCTTAAATACAGCTTGCATTTAGTACTACAATTATCACCAAGCAGAACACATCACATACCTAAACTGCCATAGCAATATCCCATAAACTTGTAAGCAAGACGAAACCTGTAATATTTGTAATCGTCTATAATTGTTAAAAAAAAAAAGTAGTCAGTAATAAATAAGTCTCATTGACTTATTTATTACTGACTACTTTTTTTTAACAAATTCAAAAAGTTCAATAATTTCAAAAGAAAAGATTTAAAAAGAAGCAAAAAAGAACACCCCAAAACCCAGTTTTTTCATAAAATTCAAAATGGCACAATGTCTTGTTGACAGAAGTGGGCGTGGTCAAGGTAAGTGTGCCAGATATATCTGTGACTGGGCATAATTTTGGGTTGAGAAGCCAAAAATAGGCTTTGATTTAACATATTTCCACAAATGGGAGCATGACAAGAAAAAATCACCTGTGTTTCCTGTGGGGATTTTCTTGTTGGTGTATACTGATAAGGCCAGAATCTTGAGATTGCAAGGCCTGAGATGAAAAATAGTGCATAATGAGATTTGACAGGTTGGGTGGTGCAAGTCCATTTAAAATTTTGTTAAAAGGCCAACAATGTACAAGATGCTAGAACATACTTCCTAGCAGCAAAGTTCTGTACTATAAGTTTTTCGGCGTTGGACATAGTCAGGATCTACCAGATCTTAGCTTCTGTGGAAATAAGCAGTTCTGGTTGCTTTCTTGAGCTGCAGTTTGAAAAAGAATAGAATATAAAATCTCACCTAGTTTTCTTTTTCATAAAGTTATTGAAATCAAAACTAAGATTTTTGTATGCTGTCTCAGAGAGGGTGGGCATCTCAGTTTTGTCCATATTTAATCGCAAGAAATTTACACACATAGTTTAAATGAGTGATTAAAAAGAATATTGCTGAGAGGATCTGATGTGTTTCATGCATAATGATATAATATAATATAATGATATAATTATTATAATTTCATCAGCATGAGTCACCAGCTCAGAAATTTAACTCGAAACTGAGATAGGGCCCAGGAAGCTGGTACAAAACTGCAAAATGTAACCATCTTGTAATGGTGGATGCTGATGTGAGTCTTCCAAAAAAGGTTCTGTGCTCAGACAACCAGAAAAAGAGGTGCTGGCTTAAATATAGTGAAGACCCCTTTGCAGTTCAAAGGCGTGATGCTTTCTCCATTTAAAAGCCAACTTTTATTTATGTAACATTAAAAAAAAGTGACGTTTCAGTCCAGAGGGACCTTCATCAGACATGAAAAACAGTTGAAAATGACACAGCAAATATACTAAGCCTCATGGCATGCTACGTTAATGTAGCAAATATCAGTTTGAAAATTCATATTACCAGAAACATTCACCACCTTTTGATTCTAGGAGGCATTTAGTGACCTTTGTTTAATGAACTTTAATACACACAATCAACAAACAACAATTATCACGCAAAGAGTAATTATGATACATTCAAAATATGTACATGATCTAAATAAGAGATGTGTTGTATATATGAGAGATTTATTTGACTGCTTTGTTGGTGGCACACATAATATTGCACTCAGAATTGAAAGAAGTGGGCGAGCAAGATATGATCAGTGACAAAGCTAATATTGATGGATGCCCTGTCTCTGCATGCTGAAAGCAGGTCAGGGTGGTCTCAGTATATATAATACCATAATGACATCATTGTGACACTTTGAGCATTCCATAGTCTCCCCACACCTTTTCCTGTCAAATTCATCCAGGACTTACATTACAATAGTACCATATCAATACAGTTAATTAATACTGCTACTGTACATCCCCAGGTTTTTACAGTGGTTCATCTTCACTGGATGTGTATGATGGTCGCTACCTGGCCCACAGTGAGACGGTCATTGTGGTCTCTATGAATTACCGGATTGGTGCCTTTGGCTTCCTGGCTCTGCCTGGGTCCTCTGAGGCTCCTGGTAACGTGGGCCTGCTAGACCAGAGGCTGGCACTGCAGTGGGTACAGGACAACATCCATTTCTTTGGCGGAAACCCTAAACAGGTAAACGTCAAGCTTGTTTATGTTTGCTCATTTTGTTTATACTGATTGTTTTTGTTTTATATCAGGTATGAAACACCAGCTGGTCTTTATCATGAGCTCTTGTGCACTACTGAGCAACAGTGCAGACATGGCTATGAAAAGAGATTTGAGAAGAGAGACTTACGCTTTGTAGCCCGTGGCAGGGCTCTTTACTGTCACAACTGATACTGCTGCCCTTGCGCCTGTTGTTGGGTCAGCTGTCAAAGCTGCTGCTCACCTGCTCCCTCTTATGCTGTCTGTCCTTTGCTTCTGCAGCACAGCTGCTACAGGATGTTCAGCTACTGCTGCTCTTTAAGGCACCGGCCCGTCTATGCTCTTTGTTAATAATTCTGGATGAGGGATTGAGGGTCAGGGTCCTGCTTTCCTCAAGAAAGAGCCTCAAGTGAGGGTCTGTTTTGATGATGTTTCTGCATGTTAACCACCTGGTTGCCCTAAACACGTAATGTATCCGGTCTGTTCACAGAGCGGATACGCTGCAAAATGGATCTTTCTATTGGCTACACCTGCAGCACACGTACAGCATATGTTTGCGTGACCTCGGCTGTCAAAACAAGACATTGAGCCTTTGGCATTGCATGGAAATATCAGAATACAGTTATTACATAATATAGTAATTGTCAGGAAACTGGGGTGAATAAATAAGAAATTTCAGATAAATTTCAGATAGAACCCAGTAGAACCCAGTAAAACCCCCTTACAGGTGGTCTGGACTGGCTCTCAGTCTAAAGGGTCTGAACCTCAAGAATCGAAGGGTTTACCCCTAATCGGAGAGCTAAGGCTAGTTTAAGCCGGTAGCGAGAAGACACACCTAGCTACTAACTGCCTACGTCCGAATGCCTACCCTGTTACCACTGGGGCTGCACCCGTCTGAATATCTATCTATCAGATGAGCTGTAGAGGTGCACTCCCCAGTTGGGAACTGCCACATCTTGGTGTAGACTGGGGAATAAATCCCATTTGGGTGGAACCTTAATGCTGGGTCGATGCACTGTCCAGCAGCTGCCAGACACCACATGACTCTAGCTGAGGTCTCCAGCTCAAGGCCTCTGCGTAGGAGCACCGTAGGTGTAAATGGCTTACTGTAGAGCCAGAAGAATCCTCGGGCCATCTGGCCTGCAAAGCTCTCAATCTGAGAATCATAGCACCGTACACACAGCAACGCTGAGGCCACATCCCATAGGCCTTCAGCTTGTTCTGTGGTTGCTTCACTCCGGATACAGCCTTCTTCCTTTAGGTTATAACACAGAGTCTAGATTAGCTTAGTAGATTAACTTGGTTTGCGTTAAGCGTTGAAGCGTTGCAAGCGTGGAGACCCTTTATTACATATGGGCCTCTATCTTCTATTTCTGGAGCGCCTCTGAGCTATCAAGTTCAGCCATGGGGAGTTCAGAACCGGGGGTGGTGTTATCCCCAGGCTAGCCATTACGTTCCGTCTTGGAAAAAGTGCCACATATGAACCAGGCCACCAGAACCACTTGTCCAATCAGTCCAAACCAATACATAGTGGAAACATAGCCCCTAGCTGAGGCCCCAGAGAATAACAGCGATGAGTCTAAGCAGCCAATGCCCTCTTGCTCTTTTCTGTAGTTTCATTGCCATGGTCTGGAGTTGTGCTAGCAGGCCCACTGCTGACAGGCCCTCGAATACTGCGTCAATGATTTTCAGTGGATCGTAGAAGATTGCCGCTGAGTCTAAAATCATCCAAATTATGGCAAAAGCCCCTCGCAGAAGCCCTACTCAAAAGGTATTGATGGTGAAGCATCCCAAGATGTAGGTAACAAACAGAGACGACACCATATCACACTTGCCACAGCTTAAGTTGATGATAAGCACCCTAGCACCACCTTGCAGTGCTAGGGTGGAGCTAGGACTCGTAGTGGCTGGCTTCTCTATTGATTAGGCAATTCATTTTGTCCAAACCTAGTGTTTTCCTTATTAGTCATTTATTTCTATTGTGAGAATGCACTGATTTAACACAGAAGGTTCAAGGGGAGAAGAAGCACCAGGTTTCAAACCTAAACCACGCAGAACATGTCGTAGGATTGATTTGTACAGTGGCAAGGTTGGAATGAATAAATTACATTTACTTGTTATTGTGTTCAGTTAACTTTTTGAAAATGGTACATTTTGAGTATTTTTCATGTTTTTTTTCCTTTGTCTGTTGATGCTCATGTTAACTATACAGTTCCATTTATTCCAAACAAAGCACAGGATTTTTCTTATGTATACCCTAGGTCTTTCATACATAGGAAAAAGGGTATTTAGAACACAAATTGCTCAAGCTTTCATAAACTGGGTATAGGATGGATGATGGAGAACAAAAGAGAGCAATATGAAAATGTCAGTTATTTTTAAATGGTGACTGGAATGTGACAGTCTTCCACCTTTCTTGACCCCTGAAACAGGTGACTATCTTCGGTGAGAGTGCTGGTGGTGCTTCAGTAGGGTTCCACCTCTTGTCACCAGACAGCCGCCCCACCTTCACAAGGGCCATCCTCCAGAGTGGGGTTCCAAACTGCCCATGGGCTTCCGTCAGCCCTGCTGAGGCCCGCACACGAGCCACCACGCTGGGCAAGCTGGTTGGCTGCAATGGTGGTAATGACACAGAGCTGGTGGATTGTCTTCGCACTAAATCTCCACAGGAACTCATTGACCAGGAGTGGCAGGTAATGCAAAATATAGAGTCAGTTAGGTCACACTTTTCTCAGCTTAGTCACACTAAGTTGGGTAAATGCTATTTTGGTGTTCCCTCTATGCTATATCATGCAGCATTTTCCAAAAGCCTACCATGCACACTAAAAGGCCCCCAAAAGTCCTCCTTTTTAGCATGCACAGGCCCACACAACAACAAAAAGCTCACTTTTTTCCCCCTCCACATTACAACGCCAGACCCACATATTCAAATTGAAACACTTTGGAGAGCATTTTTGAAAAAGCCCTGTTTTCACAGGGGAAAACACTAGTTTAGCACTGACCCCAGACCAAAACGGAGGAAAAAAAGATGAGATTTCAAATTTAGACAGCTTACCGTGCACATGGCCTTTGGTTTTTACCAATTTTGAACACAAGAACAGATAAAGGCATGAATATTGAATGGATGCAGGAAAATTCTATATTTTCCTTGCTTTGCATTCCTTAACGTGACATCTTTTAGTCAATATAGCTAGTTAACAAATAGGGTCTAACCGATTAATTGGTGAGCCAACATATTCATACCATTATATGAGGGATTTAACGGTATTGGCAAAAGATCTGCCAATGAGGCACTGTTACAAGACTTCAGTATAATCTTGGAATGGAGCATTTAACACCCGTGGGATTTTCAGATAATTTAGCAACATACAATTTGTCCAAAATGAGACATTTCAGACAGATGTTAACAGGAGTGTTAGCTAAATTCATGTATCAAAGCAAATTGTGTTTCAGCCCAAGGGGTAGCCAAAAATGCAAAAACTTTATATTGTTCATATTACATTGCATCAATTCATATGAAATTCAGTGTCATGTAACAGTTTGTACTTAAAATTTGATTATGATTGATTTAAGTGGCCGTGATTTATTACAACAAAACTAAATTTACATAGATTTTCAGGATGTCATTTAAAGTGAGATGAATCTCTTGTACACTGGGGCCTACACCTGATTCTGAAGTCGCCCCATGCGGTTTATTGCAAAAATTGATTCTGGTATCTCATCAGCATCATTCTCCTAAACCGTATGTTACATAATAAAAGCCAGGATGATTATTGGAATTTCCATACTCTAATTAACACACATGAAATTGTAATCTCTTTTAAATTGTGTGTACAACAGATTAAAATATTCCTGATGCATTCACCTGCTGTAAAATATAAACTCACACAGTTTTTCCAGAGAAGCAGTGGTGGCATCATGTCCTCAATGGCTTACTTGGGTAAGTCACATTCCTGAGGTGGTCCTGGTCCTGGGTCCTGGTTTTGAATCCCATGGTGACCAGATTGTCCTAGTTCTTCCACTTCTCTTCAAATTCATATTTGGCAATATTGGCCCAAGTGGTTAGAACCAGTAACTGCTGCTTGTGGCTGTTTTTAATCTACATAATTTGGCTTTCACTGTTCATT
Organism: Holocentrus rufus; assembly: GCA_900302615.1. Lineage (NCBI taxonomy): Eukaryota > Metazoa > Chordata > Actinopteri > Holocentriformes > Holocentridae > Holocentrus > Holocentrus rufus. The sequence continues at coordinate 12,635 of OMLF01028008.1, forward strand.
CTTGTTTTTCTTCATGTGACTTTGTCTTGTTCTTTGCTCAACAACTCAGATTACCTATTGTCTTCCGAGCAGGTCCTGCCATGGTCGGCCCTCTTCCGTTTCTCATTTGTACCTGTTGTGGATGGGGTGTTTCTGCCTGACGCTCCTGAGAGCATGCTGAGCTCAGGTAACTTCAAGGACACCCAGATCCTCCTTGGGGTGAACCAGGATGAGGGCTCCTACTTTCTACTGTATGGAGCACCAGGCTTCAGCAAGGACAACGACAGCCTTATCTCCAGAGAGGACTTCCTTGAAGGTAAAAGCTATTCCGCTCAAACTTATGGTCAAGGGCTGAAAAGTACCAATCTGCTGATTCAGTAGAAATCTTACTACATTATTAATTCATTATATTATTAACTAGTGTGAACTACTTTTGCAAAAGTAAATAATTGCTCATTTAAAATGCGCTTAGAGTAAAAGGTACTTAATAGATACTACTTTATGAATTTACTAATTACCACTTTACCGCTTTGCTTTCTTTTACTTTACTAGTTTAAGTTTTATCTGTGGTGAGTCAATGTGTAAACTCCTCCATGCCAGGTGTGAAACTGAGCGTCCCCCATGCCAACGACATTGGCCTGGAAGCCGTGGTGCTGCAGTACACCGACTGGCTGGACGAGAACAACGGAGTCAAGAACCGCGATGCGATGGACGACATTGTGGGAGACCACAACGTCATCTGCCCACTGGCCCACTTCGCTCGGTCCTACGCGCAGTACAATGCCCTCAGGGCCAACATGGGAGGAGCTGGCTCTGGAGTGATGAACAGTGGAGGAAACTCACAAGGTAGGTTGTGTGCGAGTGTATATCAATAGTGACCTTCAGAACATTTTTTCACCTGTGGGTCTTAATGTTGTTTTTGGGTCTGTATTTCCCCCATTTATAGAGCCACAACAACAGGCAGTCAGTCAGGAGCCTGTTTGATACATTTGATATGTTTGAGTCATTGTTTTGCTTTGATTAGATTGGCTAATGGAGTGTAAAGTGACCAGCAGTGGGCACATCTTATCATTTAAAAACAGAATTGCCAGTAACTATATATAACTGAGGCATTCGCATTTTATTGCATCAAAAGTTGCCAGTTAGAGACTCCCAAAGGCAATTTTTTTCTAGTGTTTGGATGGTGGTATTTTCAGACTGACTGCAGACCAAAAATAACCTCATCTCTTCATATCCTCCTCCTACTCCTCCCCCAAGGTGGAGTATACCTCTACCTGTTTGACCATCGGGCATCCAACCTGGCCTGGCCGGAGTGGATGGGCGTGATCCACGGCTACGAGATCGAGTTTGTCTTTGGCCTGCCGCTGGAGAAGAGACTGAACTACACCGCCGAGGAGGAGAAACTCAGCCGACGCATGATGAAATACTGGGCCAACTTCGCCCGAACTGGGTGAGGAGGGGTTAGCTGTCTAGAAAAGGAAAACAGATCCCATACTGGAAAGACCAAAAACGACTGACCGAAAACTTACATAGACTTAGATTTCTGGGATTTCAGAGTGTCTTCACTCCAAGTTCAAGGTTAAGTTCAAATTTATTTAGAGTCCCAAATAACTGTTAAAAGTCACAAAGGGATTTACAGATTTACAACAAACAAAAAAGGACGACACCCCCTGACTTAAACCCTTATAGCGAGGCAAGAACAAACTCCCCAAAACCCCAAAGGTAAAAGGGAGTAAAGGGAAGAAATTTGGGAAAGACCACAGAGAGAGGGGGACCCCTCCTGGCCAGCCAGGAGGTTCAATAGGTGTCGACCAAGTGGGAAAATTATTATATAAAATTAACCAACAAGACCAAATCAGAAACTCAAATTGCAGAGGTTCCAAAATAGAGTCAAATAACAGATTCAAGCTGTCAGTTACACAAGACCAAACTCCAAACTCCAGGCATGTTTTGGGGGGTTTATTTGAACTCTGTAGTTCATTTATTTCCTCATATTCTTGGCTTGAAGACCAGAGAAGGTAAATTATGAGAGAAAGCATGTACGTCAGAAGACAGAAAAACAAAGTCCATCATGCTTAATGGCAGTCACAGAGACTGGAATGAGATGTGTTTTGCCACCCCCCACCACCATCCACACACACACACACACACACACCATCAAAGCCTCTACCCTGGACATAGAAACAGACCTAAATATGGGAAGGTCAGGCTGAGTTTGTGTTGTTACAAGGAGGAGGATCAGTCAGAGTCTAATAATCCTTAATACTTGTTCTGTACTTGTGTTCTAATTTTGAAATCGTTGGTTCTTTCACATTTAGCGCTCCCCATCTGCTGTATTGTTATTGACGAAGTAACACGAGTGCCTTTAAAGCCTCGATGTTTCTTGCCAAAATGGCAAGAACTGTGTAGCGACATGCCAGCAAGCAAACAATATGCTTACTGATCTGCTTGCTCCTCTGCTGTTCCAACTTACATCTTTCCTTCTTCTTTCTCCTCTTTTTTCTCACACTCTTCATCCTCCTTCACCCCAGAAACCCCAATGTTAACCATGAAGGACTGGTGGACAGTAGGAGGCGCTGGCCCCTGTTCACCGTCAGCGAGCAGAAACACGTTGCACTAAACACTGAACCTCTGAAGATCTACAAGGGCTTGAGGAACCAGCTGTGTGCTTTCTGGAACCGCTTCCTCCCACGTCTTCTCAACATAACTGGTAAACACATCTTCTGCTTCCACTCACTACATTATTGGTTAAACTTTTTAATTAACAATCCAAACTTTCTCCATTTAATAAATGTCTATTTTTGACTCTAATATTCTCTAATATTACAATAGTATTACCCAGTTCTTTTACATCAAGCAACGCAAGTGTGTTTGTGTCTCAGCCAGAGAGCGCCGCAAAAATTACTTCTTGCAGTTGATTTAATGTAAATCCCTTGTGCTGTGACATTATCTGTGAATAGTGTATCAAGCCACTCAAGTGCATATAACTCAAGTGGATTCAGGTATATAATTCAAGTGGATATTTGTTTCATGGACCACTTCATAGAGCAAGAAAAATGAATAAAACAAAACGACATTGCAGAATTTAAAAAGTTAGTGGCTCAGAATACATCTCAAACAATGTGAATTGAAGGATGTCATTCTGAACCAGTTGATTATTCTCCCTGATGTGGTGAGCAGAACTGTGTGTGCACATGGTCTAAAGTTTACGGGAGGGACCGCACGCTCTCAAGTCAGGTTAACTTTATACATCCTACAGTGCACATGGAAACTGCTATATGTAACCTTTTTGTGCGTACACAACATTTATTTAACATTTACGAAAAAGAAAAGAGCACCACCTACAGAAAATGCAGTTACAACAAAACAGAATAATCACTCAGCGAAAGGCAAGGATGCTAAAATGGAAACGACTGCCTCTGAGTCAAAAATAGAGTGAACACTGGCATTGCCGTCTATAGATGCAAAGTACTGCAAGATGAGAAATGGTGACGATGATGAGGAACGATGCAGATGTTGACCGCTGTCATTTAGAAGCTGCAGTCTACGTCGAGATGTTGTCTACACTGAGTTGCAAGTTGGCCAACTTTTGAAAGACAATCGGCAATTTTATGTTTGTCAAACAAAGTAAATATTTCACGGCTAATTTGAATAATGTGTCTGTGTTGTGCAAAAGCAGGTTAAAAGTTTTAATTAAAGTCTGTTGCTGTCATTACTATAAGCGATCAGTAATCTGTTGTGTAATTGCAGCTATAAACTGTAGTAGATGTGCAGCAACAATGTAATTGAGCATGTTGTTTTGTAAAACATTCCTGATATATTTATATAGTGTACTTACTTGCATACTTTACTGTACTTACTGTCTCTGTAGATATGGTTGCTCTTAGTTCCTGGGTGAAATGCTGGCTTGGGATTAATTGTAGTGCTCCACTAGTTCCAGTACAACAGACCATGAATGTTTGAGGGTGCAGGAGCTGCCCTCAGTCCAGAAACGTGAAACTATTGGTGACACTGTTTAAATGCTATCGTGGGGAAATGCAATGCAAAACACCAAAACAATAGCCACTGAGCACCAAAGCTGTAACCAACATTTTTTTAACAAAAATGCTTTCCCCCCACCTTACATAGAACTAAATAAAGTTATTTTACTGGATAGGGGCTTTTGCATATGAAATGTTTTCTGCATCCAGATGGATTGTCTGTGGGAGAGAAAAACATGAGAGCCACAGCTTGATATCTTTGAGAGAGGAAAGTGGTCTAGAGCAATGAACTATAAAAAGACTGAAGAGGCTGTGAGGGGGAAGGCAGGGAGAGACGGAGCACTGTTTCATTTGCAATGGAAAGTTGAGCAGGGTCAGTCATGCAATCACACACATACATGCACACAAACACAGTGTCCAGCACAGGGGTGTTTTTAGAATTGCTTGAGAACAGAAGTTTAGCCCCTGATCTCAGAGAAAACATTTTTAGAATTTCATGCATTAAATTTATTCTGTAAATCAATCTGAGATAACTACAAGAGAAATGCAATGTGTGTGTGTGTGTGTGTGTGTGTGTGCGCGTGTGTAAAGTGTAGTCCACTAATTAGGTGAATATTTAAGTTTCACTGGAGTAAAACCGACTTACAAAGCAAGGTATTTATGAAATGAATAACTTACTCCACAAGCTTAGTAAACCTATCTTTTCCTTTTCCGACCTGCGAGAAAACTGTGTTCATGATGTCATCTTGTAGGAAAGTGACATTGACAACAAGTAGCAACTCTGAATTAAGAAAAGAGCATCATTTTGACAGCATGAATTTTGTCGCTGGTCAGTTGGAATATCTGTACGTCCACAGCTTCAGTTCCGATTGGAAGCATTTCGTATTAGCTTAGCATAAAGGCTTGAAGTCTACAGGAGTCATTAGCCTAGCTCCATCAAAGTGAAAAAAATAAAGTACAGCAACTCTGAAGCTGTGTTGTTTACACAATGTATCATCTGTTTTTGAAATATGCATCTTGAAATAAAAAAAAACAACAACCAAAAAATTATAGTCGTTTTAAGAGAAGTTAGATGGAAGGAACTATAACAGCTTAACATATGTATTCATATGTGTTCTAAAACAACTATAGTTTTTTAAAAAATCCCAAGGCGTGTATTTGAAATACACGATACATTGTATAAATAAGATAGCTTCAGAGTTGCTGTAAGGTTTATTTTTTCACTTTGATGGAGCTAGGCTAATGACTCCTGTAGACTTCAATTTTTTATGCTAAGCTAACACAAAATGCTAAGCTTTGCAACCGAACCAGTGACGTACAGAAGTGAAAATGGTATCAAACATCTTGTCTCAGTCTGGGTACGTTGGAAAAAGAGTATTTTGCTCAAAACGCTGGAGTGTTCCTGTGACCAAGTTAAGGCTGGTTTATGCTTCTGTGTAGAACTGTTGCCATAGCTATGCAGCTGTCTAGACGTCAGTAGCAGTTGATCCATTTGTCCAAGTATGCAGTTGTCCCAAGTTTAGCTGTAGAATAACCTAAAAGCCTGTGTTATATAGACCGATAGATAAACAGTATGCATACAGGATGATATATATTTATAGCTCCCCCTCCCCCATCAGACAGATGAGTTTTTTCTACGTGTCATAGGGTGAAGTTGTCCTTTTTTTAGCTTTTCCCCACTTTATTCTCCCTCCGGCCTTGGCTTTGCTTCATGTTGGCCTCTTTGGTCTATTTTAATCCATAATGTCTAAGTTTGTCGTTAATCTCACTCTCTGATCTGTTATGATTATCATATCTGTGTAGTGTACCCGACAATAAATGTCAGTTTTATTCCGCACTCCACAAAATCTCCTCATCATAACTCCCAGGATATTTCCAAATCTCCACATCTTATTCATCTGCCCACTTGCCATCCTATCACTTGACAACATCTACTCTTCGATTGCTGTCCTCTGTTCTTTTTTAAGAGGGCAGTTGTACCCAGTTCTTAGAGAAGGGAACTCGTGACTCTAAGATGACCTTTGAAATCACTGGACTGAAAATCTGGACAAGGGATTTTGAAAAAGACTCTGTTTGCTGGCTTCAGGGCCAGTTTCAGCTCTGTGTAAAACTGCTGGTCTGGAGCCATGGTGGTTCTCTGGGCCTGCAGCTTGATGTGTCTCCCTGCGGAGCTCCCCCTGATGCTAATTCAAGCTTTTGCTGTGATATGTGGAATGTGTTGTCAGACAACAACTAAATCAGGAATCAAAAGAGAAGCACACGCACATACACACACACACACACACACACATTATGGACATCATGCTACTAAAAGAATCTCAAAAGAATCTCAAAAGCTTGATAGTGTAAAACCACACAAATGTCAGATGCAAATCAGTGTTCACAGCAATGGCAGATCTAAGGGATGGAGTGGATTGGCAGCTGCCACACTAAAAATATCTTGTCACTACTAAAGATCTTGTCACTCCAGCTGCATAAAAACAAACAAAAAAATAAGATGATTAAATTGAGTTGGATTTTATAATGTTTCTTTTTCGCATCTCCTGTGGTTGGATCCAACGGAGAAAAGACATAATTTAACTGCTAAGTATAATTTAATGAACTTCAAACTTTGTTCAAGGTCAGGAAAGAAAGAACTGATTCAATTTTGAGAAGAATCGGTCAAAGGTCAAGGCCACTATTAAACACTAATATAAGGTCCTGTTGGTCACATGACCTTTGAGCTTCAGTGACTTAGAAAGGCTGAACAAATGGAAAAATTTTGCACTCATTATTGGTCCTATATCATTTCACTGTCAAACATGCAGGACATGTTTGACACAAACGTGCGTGGGTGTTAAGTAAAAAAGAGTGTAAAAGTGTGCTTTGCTGAGGCAATAGCACATATTGTTTTAGTCATTTTTGTCAGGTGATGTTACAAATTGCAAAAACTGCTAATTGCACCTCTTTTTCTCCCCCCCCCCTCTCTCTCTCCAGACAACATAGACGAGGCAGAGCGTCAGTGGAAGGTGGAGTTCCACCGCTGGTCCTCCTACATGATGCACTGGAAGAGCCAGTTCGACCACTACAGCAAGCAGGAGCGCTGCACTGACCTCTGAGAGCAAGACACACAACAGAGACACAACAGAGACAGCAAGTTGAGAGAGAAAGAGAGCGTGTATGTGGGGGGTGGGTGGGGGCAGAGAAAAGCTATGACTATTTTCCTCCATACTCAGTGATGTCCATTTTATTAGAAATCATCAAGTTGATTTTTTTAATATTCTGTTTCACTACACACACAAGCACAGGCTCTGTTGTTACTTATTTATATTATTTATATTATTTATTTATTGATGTGTGTTTGTTTCTCAATTTGTGACATTTGACTATGAAGTGTTCCATATGTTATGCTTTATGATGCTGTTGTCTTTGTGGTAGTTCAGGGGTATGGAGGGAAATGGTCATCCAATTAGAATATGGAGGAAAAAGTGTCAATGGCGTGTCTTTACCTTGCAAGTGTGTGTGTGTGCGTGTGTGCGTGGGTGTGGGTGTGTGTGTGTGTGTGTGTGTGTGTGTGTGAAGCCAGGAAACCCTTCACTCAGATCTTAACAAGCCCGTGTCATTGCACCACTTTTTATGTTTACCGTTACCTCACTTGCCTTTCTTTTACTCTCATAAACTCAACAGACTGTTTGGTTTTCTAAGGGTTTCCTCTTCTTTTCGAGATGTTGTCATTTTTTGTTGTTGTTGTTTATTTTTTAGACTCGACATGGGTGTTCAGTTCTGTCAGACATTTCCTGTGGCTCTTCACTCTTCTCCAAGCCTCTTTAGTCCCATGTGTTTTAAAGCTTGCCTGTTTAAACCTGCTCGTCTCTGACCTTTTTGACAACCACTGTTTCCACAAGCTCACACAATCCCGCCTCGCGTTGTCGTCGTCCGTCTCATCGAGTGAAGCCACAAGCTAAGTGTCCATCTGGATTTTACGCGTCAATTTCGAAAGGTTGCACGGAAATTGCAAAATTAATTTTCCCAGTATCAGTACCCAATGGAAACACATGAATTGAATAAACAATGATGTAGGGTTGACAATATGGGCTTACGAGCTCTTTAGCTTGATTGCACAACACTTCCGAAGTGGCTGACTTTCTGAATTGTTGTCCATTATCAGTCCACCAGACATGTAATCAATACTAATCAAATCGTCAAAGATATTTATCTGGTAGGCGTTCAACCCAATTTGCTGTTGACATAAAATCGGCAGTGGGATGGAAGCACAGCTGATGCAACACTGATGGTTTTGCCTGTCGAGCAGCTGATAATGTAAAAGCTCAAAATGTAACTCGAAATTTGAGTTATAGAAGTTACATTATCTGTTATGATTACATCACGGGGGATGAGGTCATCTGGCTGTCCATTTTCCTCTGAATCCAAACTACAGAATAAAGCGATACCTCTAATTTGAGTCATTTCCCTTCACCAGACATTGACATCAAGAGGAAACCATTCTGCATTTGCTCTTTATCCTTAATTCAGGCTTCTCTCGGTCATGGAAGCCTTGGAATATCATGGTAGAGAGGTGTGCTCCAGACAGGCAAAGTCAGGGAATTTGATAAATTCTCAGAGAAAATCAGGGAATTTCGGGATCACCACACCAACACGGCAGATTGCATTTTCCGACTTCTGTCACACATTTAATTGCATTAGACGAAAGTTTTCATTCCACGTGGAATGGAAACCGGACCGAAAAATGTTACCTGCGTCTGGTAAAACAAGATTACAACTAAAATTGAACATATCAAGGTATCATTTAGGATTTGTGTGTGTGTGTGTGTTTGTCTCTCAGTCTCACTTCATTGGTCACATGTAGGAACTGCGAGCCATTAATATACTGTATAACTGCACTGAAAAACAGATGAGGAAGCTATGTTTGATTGTGTGTGTGTGTGTGATATAGCCAACTAGTTGTGTGTCATCCACCCTCTGTTGCTGTGTGCAGCTGCAATATATTTCATTATCAGTTCTGTTTTTGTTTGTTTAGTGTGTGTGTGTGTGTGTGTGTGAGACCGCACCCTCTCCGTTCATTCCAGCCCTTATTGCTTAACCCGTCCTCTTGCCTTTACTCTGTTTTCATGTTCCCTCTCTTCTCGCCCCACTGCTCATTTTTCATCCCCCCATACTCCTCCTCCTGTCCCTCATTCCTTTCCCCAAACTAACCACCCATCCCTCAGCCTCCTCCATCTC
>OMLF01028008.1:21903-57853 GCA_900302615.1 Holocentrus rufus
TTGTCCATCCTCTCCCTCCTTTCCCGTCTTCCTCCTCTCCTTCCATCTTCCTGTCTGTCCCCTTTCTCTCCGTCCGTCCTCACCCCCCCCTCCTCCTCCCATCTCTCTCCTTCCTCCTGGTTTCTCGTTAGTCTAATGGAGTCAGAGTAATTCATTTGGCAGCGGGGTAATATGACAGAGCGCTGGCTCAGCCTCTGGCCTGCCAGCATGGACAGGATGGATGGATGGATGGAAAATTGAAGGGAAAAAAAAGCTTGGGGTGGAGAGACAGATGAGGCAGAAGGAGGTGGAGATCTGAGGGAAAGATGAAAGGACAGAGTCAGAAAAATACAGTTATGTAACCCTCTCCTGTTTATGGCATGGGTGTGTGTGTGCATGCATGTGTGTGTGTGTTGGATGTTTTTGTCAATGTTATGTCATATGTCACGATCAAACAAACTGCAGCTTACGTATATAAGGGACATAGCAACTGAAAAATGAGTCTAAGAAACCTGATATTGGAATATTTCCAAAAATTACACCCCTTGTAATGTAATCTTTTCCACTTCTTGACGTGATAATGAACTATATCAGGGAGGAAAAAAAAGATTGAAATTTCATAACATTTCTGACTGATAGAGGGCCATTTTATTTCATTTTGTCATTTTATTATCACATTATCACCTTATTATCTTCAAGGGACTTATGAGTTTGGCTGCTATGTAACTCCACCTTTCTGTATGTATGTGTGTGTGTGTGTGTGTGTGTGTGTGGTATCTGTTGTCTGCCTGTGTCTGCCTCCCTTGACATCCAGTGTCCATCTCTGTGTGCCTAATGTAGTAACTGTACCTGTCTGTCTACCTGTTTGCCATATTTTATTAAATGCTGGAGGGGAGATGGAATCGTCCCGTCCCAATTGGCTGATGGGTCTTCTAGAAAAGTGTTTCTATTGGTCAACCGTACCAGGCATGCAGAGCTCCTTTTTATGGATTGGAGTCATGTAATCTATATTTAAAAAGATTAAATATAAATCAAGGATTAAATGATGTATATTTAAAAAACCCACTGAAGGATGCATGTGTGACTGGCCGCGCGAGTGACTCCTCCAGCACCTTTTGTCCAATGAGAAGCCCACCTAACACCCAAATCTCCCCTAGTCCCTCCAATCAAATCCCTTTGTGCATGTCCTCACCCTGCCCCGTCCCCAGTGTACTCCTCCAAACTTGGACTGTTAAATTTCTGTAAAATAAATCTGTGTACTTTTGAAAATAATGTCTATTATCAAAGTAATTATTATATCTCTGATGTTAAGTACATTTGATGTTAGCAATAACGTAAATACATCAGTAATGGAGTATATTTGATATTTAAATGCAGTGAAAATATAATGTAGTGAGAAAGCGATGGTGACAATGGATAGAGGTTGTCTTTTAAAAGCAATATATATATAAGTATAAACTAAACATGAGTGCCATATATGATTTTACTCAAAGTTTTGTTTGTTTATCTTTGTCAGTTTGTTTCCAGTCCTCTGCCTCATTGTTGTCTGTTCCAGTCGCTAGTACTTGTGCTGAAGGCTTCTGTAGCATCCCAGTATGTCTCTATGTATGATGAATGCCGGCTTGATCAAGCTATAGCAACAGAAATAAAGACACCCTGCTGCTTCTGTCAACCTGGAGCCTTTACTGAGTCTGTGTGTGAACACGCCATTATCTATTAGAGCCCTTCAGATTATAGACAGGAGAGATCTGTGATTCAAAATCCAATATTTTACTGCTATATGAATCAAAGCTGAAAGGAGGCTGAAATCAGCCTCAGTTTGCAAGGAGAGACAATACAGGGCATCAGGTGCACATACTGTATTAATGTTTGGAGGGTTTTGTCTGTGCACACGGGGACACACCATAGATATACGGGGACACATTTGGCAAAAGGAAGATGTTTCCAGTTGCAGTAACAGTTACTGGTGTTTATGACCCAAGAATGACATAAGAGGCTAAATACAGTATGGGAATTAAAGGTCAAACATGATAATAACAGGGTCAGCCAAAATCATAAATTAATACATGAATAAAAAAGCAAAAAAAAGACAAGTTCTCACATGCCTAGTTAACACTGGACATTTTGCCCAATGATAGAGTCTACAATAGCATATAACTTTTACTTACAAAGGAATGTCTTCTTGTCCATCAAGTTAGGAATACTCATTTTGGGAAAAAATACCCTTTTTCCGATTTACCCAGACTGAGACAAGATGTTCAATACCGTTTTCACCTCTGTATGTCCACTGGTTCGGTGCCGATGGGTAGCATTTCTTGTTAGCTTAGCATAAAGACTTGAAGTCTACAGGAGTCATTAGCCTAGCTCCATCAAAGTGAAAAAATAAACCTTACAGCACCTCTGTCATATTGACACAATATATTGTGTATTTCACAGAAATGAAATACACATCTTGGAAGTGATGAACACATTTATAGTTATAGAACGCAGTTATAGTTCCTATCATCTAACTTCTCCTAAAACAACTCTCGATTTTGAAAAAATTCCAAGACGTGTATTTCAAATACACAATACACTATGTAAATAAGGCAGCTTCAGTTGCTGTAAGGTTTATTTTTTCACTTTGATGGAGCTAGGCTAGTGACTCCTGTAGACTTCAAGTCTTTATGCTAAGCAGTGGAGAAGTGAAAGATACAGAGGTGAAAATGGTATCAAACATCGTGTCTCAGTCTGTCGCCATGCGATAGCCAACTACTGTTGTTTTATTCATTTATGTATTTTCCAACAGGACCATAGCAATTCTCATTATCTCTGAAAAGACTCACGATGACAGTCACCTGCAAACCTGATAATTTGTATGGAATATAATGGTATTGTAGTGTGGAAGGCATAGAGCAGGGGTGAAAGAGTGCCCCCTTGTGATGATCCAATGAAAGATATGAGAGCACAGGAGAGAGCTTTGCTCATCAATGTGTATTTTTTTTTCCTTTTCTTGAAATGCTGCGCAGGCAAAAAGAGTCTAAGTCCATGTGTTTGTGTGTTTTTTCTTAACAGACATTGTGATTATAAGCAATATATTTATTTAAGGTGTCAAATCCAAAATGAGCAAGATGTGCACTATGATGTGCCATGGGAATAACCAGTGGACCTCCATGTGTGGATAGTTTAATTAATAGCTGTACATAAAACCTGTCATATGTAGTATGGCCAAGTGGCATGCTGGTAAGGACATGTGCATCCCCTGAACATGTATTCCTCTTTTGCATCTCTGCACATGAATTTTTAGCCATGAGACTGAAAAGTAGTATTTAATAATATGACTTGGCTACTTGCGTTTAAAAGCCGTCCATCACCTCATTGTACAAGCACAAAGGGACTTTAGAACCCTTTGCCAATTGAGCAGCTGCTGGCCACACTCCTAGTGCGAACAACAGAAGCATAAACAGTTTAACCTTGTGTGGGTGATATATTACATATGATTTATGACTTGGGAATTGCCTAGTCTTAATTTGGCCCCATGCCCATCCGACTTACAGCACTTATAATGGTTTGAATGGAAGATTACCCATTAGTACTGATGAATGCTCTGTTCATTATTTGATGACTAAGAGAATCAGAACATGAATCTGCATTGACTATAATTGTAGGACATAGATATAAAACCAATATAAAACCTGATTTTATATGCATGTTGTAGGATGGGATACATGCTGCATGTCAGGATTTGGGTCTATGGCTGCAGGGCTTTACAAGGTACTTTTGTCAGTGAGAATGAAAACTGAATGAGCTTCACTGAAAGTGGTCTTTGTCTTGTTCTGCTTTCAATTATATGAGAGACCGCACAGGACATAAATCATTCCTGCTCTCATGCACGCTATCATACATTCACACTACTAAGAGTGTAACACAGATTGAGTACACATGAATGTATGACTTTCATGGCATCATTCAGGTCCCAGAAAACTGCGATACCACAGTGTCAGGTGAAGAAAACATTTTGAAATTGAATTGTTCTGATGACATTATTGAAAGGCTGTATTTGTGGTCCAAGAGGGCAGAATTTTAAAATACTGCACAACTTACTCGAGCTCTTCAGAAGGTTAAGAGTTTTGCCTTTGGAGAATTCCAACCAAAATCACCTGGAGGAAGATACATGTGTGGACCCACACCGAAAGAAATAAAGATACAGGCCATCCACAATGTTCCACAATTGCCAAAAGACAGATGTACATAAAACATTAAACAGCACTAAAACAGGTACAGTGTTCCAGACACAACAGATAGAGAGAAGAAATAGGTATGACCCTTTGTTTGAAAAGGCTTGTAACAGGGTTTTATGCAGTTATGCTGACAGCCTGAGTAGAAACATGAATAAAACTCTACAGAAAAATACTGAAGCAAAAAACATTAAATGCAGAACTTGATCTGTTAACTTAAACTAATAAGTAACTATATATATTTGCTTAAATATAAATATGCTTTGATTCCTTTCGGATTTCTTTCTTTTTTTGTGGTGGGTTCACAGACTTGTCCTTTTGTGCATCATCTCCCCCTTCATCTAAATATAAGGCCAATTATTTCTGATACAGTGTTAAAAAATAAAAGAAAAAAAAGAGAAGATGGACGAAGCATATGCATAAGATTATCTGGAGTTTTCTGGCATCTGTCACAAGCTGGAGATGCATCATCATACACATCAGACAACTGAGCTTTAGTGTGATGAGTAGAGTGTACAAGACTAGACACAGCACAGGTAGAAGAGCCTTGTACCTGTTCCAAAATCTTTTCTTAAAGTTTATGTAGTGGTTCTCCCCATATCATCTTCCCAAAGAGCTTTCATGGAGTGTCACGATGCTAAACATAACAGATGAATTTCAGAGGAAATATCTGAAATTGCACCTGAAAAGGACAGAATTGGATTCAGGATTGTCAAAAAGCGGGCCAATAGCAAAACTTGAGGACCACATTACAAGCAAAGCTATGGAGCTGTATTAAGAAGACCGTGTGCAGCAAACCTAAACAAGATACCAAAGTAAAAGGTGCAAATTGTGATGTTTTCTTCTAAATAATGTACACACACAGAGGAAAAATTGTCTTTGCATTTACCAACACACTTTTTGAAATTTGTAGTATCCACTTAGAGTCAGTAGTTTTCAGTCTAGCTTGCATGTCTGACATGCTAATGGATCACAGCCTGCCAGTTAAAATGTTGTCATTGCTAATGGGTCTAGTTGTCTATTTAAAAAGTAGTGTGCATTTCACATATATGTATTTTTGTACCCTTAATGCCAAAGATGATGGGAACATGTCGATTTGGACTGAGAGTGAAAGAAAACAGACAGGTAAGTCTTGGTTATAAGGCTGCAGCTGCCATCTAGTGGCTCAGTCATTCTTCTCACAGTCATCTCTTATAATGAGATAGTATGGGTTTATCAAACATTTCCTCAATCCTTGTGTTCCACTTTTTGAGTTTTGAGTCTGTGATATTCTTAGCTGCCACAGGGTAAAAAGATAATACACTATTTAGGTGAAAATCGTGGAAAAAGTATGTCATTGACACACATTTTTTTAGAGACCGAATAGCTTGAGTGGCGTCTGTGTTTACTGAAAATAATCACAACTGGGCTTGAATGAAAGCAACAAAGGTACTCTTTAAAAATGATATCAAACACAGTATTATAAAACACTGATGTAACCCCAGTCCCATGTAGCTAGTGAATATTGACTGACAAATGATTGGGGTGTTGTAGTACAACAGTTTGTCTGGAGATGGTGCTACCTGTGACAACTGTGACAGTAATATAAATAACTTGGTCGTGCTTCCAATAAACTTTTAAGAAGTAAACACAAAATTTGGTACATCCCTTTTAAAATAAAAGTTAACTTTAACCTGTTTTATATTTATCCAAAAAGTATCACCTTTGTAATTACCACACAGAATTTAGTTTAAAGAACAAGAATTATTTATTACAAAGTTACGAATTGGATTTGCAAATTAGTTAACTGGTTCACTGTTGAGCAATTCCAGCATTATGGATGTTACATTCAGAGAGAAAATTGGAAAGCTTAACATTGACAAGGCATTGGTTTGAATTAGAAAATTGAATATAGATATTTTAGTTATACTTATTGGGATAAAGATAAGCCTGCAATATGAAATGTTTTGACCCTTTGGATTTTGAGAGGAGTGACAAAATACCCAGCGTTATGGATGTTACGGAAATGGACAAGCTTTTCGGACTCTCTGAACACATGATGAAAACTCTGTGAATAGTTATTTTAAAAACATGTTTAATATAATTTTTTAGGGAAGGGTTTGAGGTACCCAAAAAGCACATTCAGGAAAACCTTGTTTTTCCTGTTAAGGAAAGAATCACAAAAAGTGCCGTTATGGATGTTACATTTTTGCGTTATGGATGTTACACGTCTGAAATAGACAAAAGACACAGTCAAAAATAGGGCTTTACCCACGTGTTTGACTTCAGTGGCCCATTTAAAGGGTCAAACCAGTCTGGATCTATGTTGTAGTCTGAGAAATGGCAGGAAATGCTACTTCCGGTTTTGCACTTTTGAACAGGAAGTAAACTGGAAGTAACATTTTCCGCCATTTCTCGGTGAATCTAGCGCCACCATTTTGTTCAATGTGTTTTTCTGAGCAAAACATGGGCATTGGTTTGTCTAGAAAATTATTTGATTTTTTTTTCCCAAGAAAAAACTAAAATTCATCGAAATATGGATGAAATAATAAAGCACATTTGAGTTAAGGACAACAAAATGCTTTTTATTACAATAAACAGTTAAGGCCAAAGTGGTGGAAGTCATTATTGGAAAAGTAAAAACAGCAAAAGAAGAAGGCCCTAAGCCTACACATGTGAAATATACTGCTACACTACCAACAACAAGCTACAACAAGACAAATTTTCAAGCCATATATATACATATATATAGGAGGTGCAGGTGTGATGTATTAGCTGAAAAGTACATGCTGTGTTTGATCATGGTAACGTTTGGGCACCTCTGCGCAGCAACTCTAGCGAAATCAGCAGCAGTGTGGACAAATCCCTATGGGCTGAGCACAGCTGTACTGACAGCTCGCTTCACCATGCCCCCCACACCGTCGACTGCTCCCTTGCCATGGCTGGTGGCAAAAAAGTGCCACTCAACGTGGAGGTTGCGGAACATGTCCTGGAAACTTGATAACAAAAAGGCCCACACAAATTTGTTTTTGAACTGGGAGGCAGCTCTGTCACTAAAAATGTGGAGCTGCCTCATGTGGGGATATTTCTGCCAGATGTTTTGGACAAGCCTTCCCAGGAACGTTGCCACAGCATTCTTGTTGTGGTCCAGGCTGTCACTCACCACCACATACGACAATGGATTGGCATCAGACCAGGCAATGGAGGTGAAGATGGACACCTGCTTCTGGTTGCAGTGAACAGAGTGGATCTCGTCCTGGTACACTGCAGTGTAGTTCTCAGCAAAGTCCACCTGCAGGACCACAGAGTCTCCGTCTGCTTGGGCTGTCGCTTTCTTCTCCTCAAACACCGCACTCTGTTTTCTCTTGATGAAGCAGTGCTTGAGAAATTGTGGTGCACTGCTAGTGAGAAGAGAGAGTACATCTCCTAGTACTCCAGTCTTCTGGACCTTCGCCTGCACTCCCCCGACCGTCTCTCAGGCATACCAGGTGGTCTTCAGTTGTTTCTCCCCACCTGGTATGTGGTCCACAATACTGCTCTGGAACAGTTGGGCATCCCTGCATTCCTCACAGGTGTTCAGTATACACTGTGGGTCATCAGTGCTGCACACCACGGAGCTGACAAATTCAGTTGAGCTCTTGAACACTTTGCGAGAAACATAGTGCCGCACACATTCCAGAAGCAGGGAGGTATTCTCATGGTACCTACACAGACACACATTCCTTGGAGTCTCTGAACAGAGACAGATTTGAGGTGGCCGTAGTTCAGCAAACTTGGATTTGCTGATTACCAAGTTAGGATATTCCTCCTTAAAACAACGGTATGCCTCCATAAGGGACATGGACATGTGCCGTTTTTGGACTCTCTTCTTGACTCCTCCCTCTCTTATGGTCACGGCATCCTTTATTCCTGGCACCTATCTGGATACGTCATCCCTGGAATAATACTCCTTTACTCTCTCTTTAGTTACTTCTTGGATTTTGGTGTTTTTTGGAGTGGGTTTCCTCACATCAGTTTCTGCTTGCTATCATTGGTTTCCAATTTGAGTAGTTACAGCTGGATACTCTTATCTTACAGCTTTCCCTAATGTGATTAACATTAGAATTAAACGTCCCTCAGGGGAACATGAGGGAAATTATGTGAACCGGAAATCTTCCCACAGCATCAATGTTCAGGTAAGAGTAATTTGTAGTGACTCAGAATTATATAAATGCATTAATTTTGTACCTGAAAGGACCTTAATAGGCTACATCTCATCTTTTCAGATGATCAGTGATGTTAACTGCCTTGTGAGCAATTTAGAGGCAAAGTGGCCTGGATCAGTCCACGACTCCAGAGTCTTTAGGGCTAGTCCAATTTCACAAGGTAAGGCACACATTATTTTTGTCAGATATTTTGAGTGTTTATTATATTGCTTAAGAAATAATGCATTTTATTATTAGGTGATTTCTCTGGAGTGCTGCTGGGAGACAAAGGCTACGCCTGCTAGTCATTTCTCCTGACTCCCCTTGTGGACCCCCAAATTCCACCACAGCAGGCCTACAACAATTCACACAGCAGGACCAGGGCTCGCATTGAGATGACCTTCGGCCTTCTGAAATCACGGTTTCAGCGCCTGCACCACCTGAGGGTTTCCCCACCCAGGGCATGTGACATCACTGTGGCATGCACAGTGCTGCACAATATAGCAGGCTTGCGGAAGGAGACGGCCCCACGAGTGGCTGTTGAAGATGTCTGGGAAAATGCTCCCATCTTCCCAGACAACGTTGCTGGCTGATTAATCTGAGACCAATATATTGCCAATTATTTTTCCTAGGCTGAAGTGCTGAATTTAGATTTTTGTAAATACATGGTCTGATCAGTTACTGCTTTTTGCAGTAATGTCTTTTTGTCTCACACTGGTCGTGCACTGTATAGTCAAATTTCTACATTCCACCTCTCCAAATCAATTGTATGTCCCACATTCATCATAAAAGAGGACACCATTATTTTCTAGTAAATTTTCCAGTTTCTTTTATTGTCATCAGTTCTCAGCTTTCAGTCTGCAGAAGAGAGAGCAAAAGTCACAAGGATTAACAAACTAAATCACAAATATGGTTCAAGTGTGCACTGCAATACTCCTCATGTTCCAGTTTCTGGATCTCAAGATCTAGTTTCCTTAGAGTCCTCCTTTTTATTTGAATATCGAGTTCAATAGCTTCCAAATTGCGTTTCTCCCTCTGGATTTGGAGTTCTGTCAGCTCCATCTGTGTCTGCAGATGTTTAGCGTACAGGATTCTGATGATTTGTGAATTCTGTAGAAGAAATGCCAATTAGCACAACAGGATTTGATCATCACATAGATTTACTTCCGCAAATACTCACAATGTTACCAGCTTCCTTTTGAGGCTGTGCAGTCTCTAGGTCCTGCAACACATTTTTTACTTTTAATTTGTATATTTTTTGGACTAAATAAGCAGTATATCTCCACACATTTCACATGATACCTCAAGCCTTCTGGAGTCCAGAGCCAGCGTCTCCTCATCTGCAGGGGTACACTCCACAGCATATACATACATGAATCCATAGACATTTGAAAGGGTTAGGGTTAGGGTTAGGGTTAGGGCAATAAAATGTACAATACTAACTGAATCATCTTCTGGTTGCTCCAAAAGCACAACTCTGTCCCCAGACACTGCAAACAGATTAAAAGTCAGACAGTAGAATATTGTGAAATGTGTTTAATCTGTAGTGGAAGTCCGTTGTAGGCAGGCATGTACCTTGTAAGAAGCTGCAACTGTCAGCAGCAAGTCACTGGCCTTCCTTTATTTAAATCGATGGCCAGCTCCTCTGCTGGGGTCAGGTCCTGGGTGGGTGGGCCACCCCCTTTGCCACTGCAGTGTGCTTCTTTCTTCACTGCTAAAATCGTAAAGAAATTCATTGTCAGCAGACAACAAATCTCAACAATCTCAAATTGCTATTTAGGCTACAATAAAGCAACTTACCAGACTGCAGAATATTTTTGTATTTGGTTTTGACCTGTTGCCAGGTCCTTTTCTGGCCAGACAAGTTTGTTCTTTATGAAGGATGAAACAGAACACAACATGGGATAAATAGTTACAGTAGATGACACAGAGTAGATAATTTCTTTGAACTTACACTACTCACAATAAGTTAGGGATATTGTGAGGTCCTCAGTGGATTTCATACATAAGGTGTTTGTTTCACTTCAGTGATTTTTGGGATTGGGAGGCAATTGTATTAGGGCGATAGACACACCTTATTTTGTGTTTTCCATGTAATGGTCTCACTGTGTACAGTGCGCCTTACATATTGGGGCCAATACCAAAAAATACAAAAAGGCAACCCATATCAATGTAGCATCAATTTCAACATTCTGGGGGTATTAAAAGCTGGTATTGTCAGTAAGTCATTCCCAATTCATCATTGAAGCAGCCATGAACACACGACGTCACTTAACGGATGAGCAGCGCAGGCAGTCAGTTGTTGCTCGTGAACTTGGTGTGTCTCAAAGTGTCATGAGCAGACTTGCAGCAAGACACAGAACTACTGGCAGTGTTCGTGACAGACCCAGGAGTGGAGCCCCACGAGTGATGGACCACAACGATGACCAGTATCTATGCAACTGCCACACAGCTGCAGGCCTGTTTACGAGAAGTGAGGCTTGAATGCCAGACGACTGTTGCAGGTGACTCCACTGACACCAAGACACCGCCGTGACTGTTTGCAGTGGGTACAAGACCATGTGACCTGGACAATGCAGCAGTGGTCTACCGTCCTGTTCACTGATGAGTGTCGGGTCACCTTGCACAGAAATGATGGTCGTCAGCGTTGATGGAGAAGGCAAGGTGAGCGATATGCCGAGGTCAACATGGTCCCCAGGGTTCGCTTTGGTGCAGGAGGTGCAACAGTCTGGGCAGGCATCACCAGTCAGCGCAAAACAGATTTGGTGATTGTAGATGGCTCAGTACATCATAGAACCAATTCTGCCAGCACCCCCAACTTTCTGTTCATGGATGATAATGCTCCACCACATCGTGCCAGAATTGTCACAGCTCGACTTCAGGAAGTCGGAGTGCCTCATATGGTATGGCAAGCAATGTCCCCTGACCTGAACCCCATAGACGACCGGATGCTCGTACCCCACCCCCACGTGACCTGGCAGAACTGCGTGTAGCACTTGTGGAGGAGTGGAACGCATTGCCTCAGAACAACATCATGAGTCTAGTTAGGAGCATGAGATGTCACTGTCAAGCTGTCATTGCAGCAAATGGTGGAAACACCCGCTACTGACTTTGTCAATTTTGGTTATTTGGGGCTATCTTTGTTATTGTCTAAATTGTTGGTGTAATAAATATTGCACTAATGAAAATGGTGCTTCTTCTCATTCATTAATAATAATATAAAAGGGAACTATTACTTATTTCATTAAAATTCAGACCAAATAGGAAAAGCACTCATGTAAATAACAATATCCCTAACTTATTGTGAATAGTGTATTTGTGTTAGAAGGCAATTATAAAACAGGCAGATAATATAAGTTCTAATATCTATTATATAATAAATATTTAAATTGCATAGTTTTCTCAGAGGAAAGGAATCCAAATGGATTTTTTTTTACATGTCCTCACCAAATGACATACTTATTGCAGTAATTCACATGAAGCTACTTCATAAGAAATGTACTGTACATACAAAAAAAGAGATATGTCATAATGTTAGGCCTGCTTGATTTTAAAAGGACAGGGGTCTGTCCAGTCCCAAAATACATTTGTGATGAATTTCAAACCTCTCATACCAGAAGACGACAGTGGGCTGTACATGGGTGAAATTACTGTTTAGGGTCCCTTAAAGGTTTTGTTGTGTATTCATAGGGATATAAGCACTCAGCGGCCTCCTCGTGCAAATCACTACACATTGAACTATAGATGGAAGAGCTCGTCTCATGGCCAGTTCAAAGCAAAGAGATGAGAGATGTAGCAAAGTCAATATGGCTGGGTATGCTTTGTTTCGTCTTCACACGAGGCCGCTGGTTTATGTACAATCACAGTTCTTTTTGTCCTGTAGTTTGATGCAAAGAAAACGTCTGGAGGATGCGGGCATCGATCCCGCTACCTCTCGCATGCTAAGCGAGCGCTCTACCATTTGAGCTAATCCCCCACTCGGCCATGCTGATTCCCGGGGCGGTATAGATGGAGGGAAACAGAGACTGGGTCCCCTAAATTCAGTACTTTACCCGGCCAGGCAATGCAAGGCGACTTTCTGTGACAGTTACACATAGTTCCATTTATTAACAGCTCACGTTGGCCAAGATGTCTAACGTTCTCCAGTGGCTAGGAGTCTTTCAGAGATAGTATCCTTTTTTCCTTAATTTTTTGGGGGAAAAACAAACAAACAAAAAAGCATTGTCCACCCTTGTCCACCCCAAGGACAAAACACCTAGGCACAAGAAGAGCAATATAGTGCATGCAGTCCAATGCAGCGAGGAATGCACAGACTTGTACATTGGGGAAACAAAACAACCGCTTCACAAGAGCATGGCACAACACAGGAGAGCCACCACCTCAGGTCAAAACTCAGCAGTCCGCCTACACCTGAAGGTCCAGAGACGCTCATTTGAGGACAATAATGTTCAGTCAGTTAGAACAGAGGATAAATACCTGGTTCTCCCTCCTGTTAGTTAAGAACTGAAGAAGCCTTTTGGATGAGAGGCGAAACGTCTTCTAGAACCTTAAACAGTTTCCTTCACAAGCGCATGAATGAGAATCTTCACAGACTTAACAGGCAGTGGTTCAGAAAATACATTTCTATTCTATTCATTCTTTTCCCCTCTGCAAGCAGTCAACACCACATAGTCTAAACTGCTAACTTAGTAGAAATCTCTTGAAATTGTCATACGTTTGCAACCATCAATTTCACGTGAGCTTAAAAGAATGTTTTCATAATAAATATTGGGCTGTGTAACAAAGACAGTAATCGATAGCAATTCCTATAGAAATATTAATCATGTAATGGTAATTTGCCAGTATTGAGTATGCTTAGCACTGCCCTCGATACCCAAAAGACACCACTACATTCTTTTCTGCCTCGCGGCAATCAATTGCCGTGGTTTGGCTGAGGGCTTTGGTAGAATTGTGTGGAGAAAAACAGTAACCTCCTTCGAGCCGGATTCGAACCAGCGACCTAAGGATGTCCATTGATACTCTACAGTCCTCCGCTCTACCAACTGAGCTATCGAAGGGGCTGAAAGGCTCATGGGTAATGTAGTGTTAAGTAATTTGCACAGAGCGCTAATCCGAAGATCTGTGAATACAGCAAACTGTAGTATTAACTGGAATGGCAAAGTATGAAACTAAGAAAGCAAAAAGCACATTTGATGTTCCTGACACAAAAAACAACTTTATAAGTTTGCTAGCCGCGACAACAATATTCACTACAATATAACAGTTAAAGTGGATAACAAAGTTTGGTACCTAGCTAACATCTGCCCGTATCCCGTCCTGAAAGTTCTTACAGCTAACGTTAACCTCGGAGGAGATGACTGCGAAGCGCTGGTCATAAGTGACATTATCGCTGTCAGCAGTTGTTGCGTTGTCCTGTCTACTTGCGGTGAACGGAGCTTTTTTGTGTGTTTTATGATTTTATCACACTAGCGTCGACTAATGTGTTGCTTCTCAGAACCAAACCGTCCTCTCCTGTCTTCTTCATCGGTGTGGGTGGCACTGCCACCTAGCGGTCGACATAAATCGGCAGGGCATAATAATACATTTCTTACATTTCTGCTCGGGCTTTTTATATGTCAATTTCAGTTGTTACTCTCGTGAACTTTGTGTTGTAAGGTTTTATTTTCTGGTCAGCATATGATCTGATTGAATATTTTATTGATTAGCTGCTCAATCCTTTCCACTATGCCACAAAATAACACTGAACCTAATCTCTTACCAGGCAATATAGTCAGTACCGGCAATATGAATATGACTAGAACGGTTACATTTTGAGAAAATAAAATAAAATGCTTCACATTCCCTCCCTTTAGTCCGTGGTTCTCATCACTCTTCATTACGTAGTGTTTAATAAAGCAGAAATGAGATTTTGGGAAAATGCGGTGGGGGCATCCTACTTAGGTGAAGGAATCCTTGCAGGCTGAAAAGGTGCTAGCTGTATCATGTATTTGCAACGTCGCTACCCAAACTTCCACTTCCACAAACCTTTCCATTTATTTACTATTTTCATAATTTGGGGCATAACATCTTAAGCCAGTTATCCAACTAACATATGCGCTTTCATGCACATTACCAAATCTGAAAGGCTACTATATAAAACTACTGAATAAATTTTGATTTAAATACTGCATACATACGGTAATTCTAAAAAACAAGCTGCAAATCTTTTGTTGCATTTAAATTTTCAAATTTGAAAACTGTTGGATATCAAGCGTTAGATATCTTTTTTGAAAATCAAATGTGAAACGGTCATCTAGTTTCAGTTCAATTTGTCAGAGAATGTGCATGCAAATAGGCTAAATATAGTCAAACACAAATTGCACTGCTAAAATAAATTTTAATTATACCATAGATTATGCATATTGTAGATATACAGAATAAAATGCTACTTGGATTGCTCTGTTTCACAAATTCCATTTGTAATCAAGTGAAAGCTGTTTCAATATTGCTTTTTAGGCCCAATACTCATTAAAGTTGTAACACATCTGTCAGTGTCCACTTTCTCTGCACCCAGTTATGAGTTCTAACCTTCTAATTGTGTGTCCACTACTTGGCAGAAACTGTGATGCTAAGGTGTCCCCGTTTACTAAGAGAAGATTCATGAAGGTTTTGTCCTGATCCCACATCCAGAGGTGTGTTGTCGCCAGGTGTCTGGCTTAAAGGAATACACCAATGATTTGGGCAAATTACCCTTTATCTGACTTCCCAGACTGAGACATGTTTGACAGAATTTTCAACTCTGTACGTCCACTGGTTAGGTTCCTACGGGTAGCAATTCATGTTAGCTTAGCATAAAGACTAGAAGTCTACAGTCATTAGCCTAGCTCTGTCAAAGTGAAAAAAAAAACTTAGAGCAACTCTAAAACTGTCTTATTTGCTCAATGTATCGTGTGTCAGATGGTAATGAAATACACATCTTGGATTTTTTTTTTAAACAAGTAATTTTAGAAGTGGACTATAGTCCTGACCAGTATGTAGTATTATGGTCCTGGTCAGGGCTAAGTGGACTGTCTATAACCATAGTTCTTACAACATGACATCTCCTAAAATTACTTATTATTCCGACATGTATTTCAAATACAGCTGATAATTGTGTAAAATAGGACAGCTTCAGTGTCGCTGTAAGCTTAATTTTTTCACTTTGTTGCGAAGCTAATGATTCCTGTACACTTCAAGTCTTTATGCTAAGCTAACATAAAATGCTACCCATACGAACTGAACCAGTGGACGAACAGAGTTGAAAATGGTATTGAACATCTTGTCTCAGCCTGTGTAAGTCAGAGAATGGGGATTTTGCCCAAAATGTTGAAGTATTTCTTTAAGAGGAGCTAGAGATGAAGTGATCCAAAGACAAAAAAAATGGGGTTGAAGACTTTATTATAAATCATTTACATTAGAAAGTAAATTAATCATTGCTGTATACATCCAAACATATCTCTTTTACAAGGAGGGGTGAGAGAATCAGCTGGTCAGAAAGGTTTGCTTTGCTCAGAGGAACTATCATTCTGTGGTGAACAGGACGTCGGCATGAGGTTGATCATCACCCCATTACCAGGACAAGCACGCGCACGCACACACACAGCCTTCAAGTATAAGTATATGAGAGAAGCAAGAGTAGTCCTCCACTGTCTCAGTGTTGTTATACCTCCACTGTCTGGCTACTGATGGCGGAGGAAAGGGAGGAGAGGAGAAATGGATGGAGAAGGATTGGGAAAAGGACAGGGCAAGATGAATGTGCCAGGCAGCTAGCAGCAAAGCTGGGAGAGGAGACGTGATGTGCTGGACAGAAAGACAGCAGGTAGGTTCCCTTCTCCCTCTGGACCTCTTGTACCCCGACAGCTGAGACAGCTCATGTCCCGATCCAGCCCGCGCTTTCAACTGTCCGCCCTCCACTCGCCCCCCGTGTCCCTCCGTTTCTCAACATATTCTTCACTGCCTCATCAAGGCTTCACATTGTGCATTGTCCATTGGAGGGCTCCTCAGGCCCGACGAAGGCTTTGCACAGCTTGACACACACACACACACACACAAACAAACACACACCCGATGCTGTATCTTATCAGCCTCAGTGAGATTTAAAAGTGTAGGAGATGAAGTCACCCTCAGGGCTGATGGTGGCTTCCAGCAGTCTGGAATATCCTGTCAGTCCATCCACTCCCCTCTGACATGCTTTCACAGAATAACTCTGCAGATCTATAAATAAAAATGCTTTACAAATCATCTACAAACCTAAATTTCCTATAAATTACAGACATTTATAACCCAACATTTAAAAGGAATACGTCTGAAATTCAGGCAGTAGAAAACACGGGGTGGGGGGAGGGACGACCTCTGCATCCAGCGGAGAGAAAAGGACTGGTAGAAAACAAAAGTAGAAAACAGCATGCAGACTGGTCAAATTGAGCCAAAACGAGAGAAGAGACAGAAGGGTCCTTTGAGTGAAAGTTTTTGTTTGTCTGACCACAGGGTGTCCAATTACAGCTCCAGAGCGTGAGCCGTCACATTGAAATGCAGCGTCAGACTGGATCAGCGTGTGTATATAAATTCATGTGTGTAGATCAGTGTGTGTGTGTGTGTGTGTAAATAAGACAGCATCTGTACGCAGCTATCATGCCCGCGTCAGCAGCTCCTGTGCCCAGGTCTTGATGGCGGAGGTTGTGTGTTGGAGCAGGTGCCACGTTGAGTTGGTGAAGGACAGAGCGTGGCTCTGCAGACACGATACGGACACTTCACCGCTGTGGAAAAAACACAAACACTTTGCTTACATACTGACAGGTGACAGGTGGACTGTTAGGATACTAGTTTACAGGGAACAAGTAAGATGAGATTAGGGAGTGGGAGTGAAGGGCATGGCAAAAATAAACTGATTCTGATGTGGACATTAGAGGCACATTTTAATACCAAGTGAAAAGGACACCCAAAGGTACTGACTTGCAGGAGTCCTGAAGGCTGGTCCACGCTCGCTGTAGCAGGTCAGATGTGTATGCCAGGGCAGGCAGGATATAGTTCTGGTGGAGGAAGAGCAGGAGCTCCTTCAGATATGCCAACACCTGGAACACACTGTCCGGAGTGTTGGCGCTCACCTGGACAAAGACACACAGAAGGAAAAAAAACATTCATTGCATTATAACCTCTTCCACATTGCACCTCTTCCACAAAAATGCCACAAAAAAAACACCTTGTTTACACCCAGTTTACCTGGCAGAAGACCAGAAAATGTTTTTTTCTGCATGCTACCCAGGTCATTAAAGTCTTACCCATTCTATGAGCAGCGGTGTGTTTTCCCTGACCCAGAGGATGAGCTGGGTGGTGTTTTCCGAGACGACGATGGCAGCTGTCTTTGCCTTTTCCAAACCCTGCTCCATCAGCGGCCCCATGACCCGCACACACTCAGAGTAATAATAAGGAGTGTTTGTCTCCAGCCAGCTATAGAGAAAACAAACATATCCATACAAACAAAGGTTAACTGGTTTGTTTGAACCAAGCATTTGAATTTGATTCAGCCTGTTAAGTGACACCCAAATCTCCAATCCAAATCCAGTAAGTCAGTCTGTTTAAAGGAATAACCAACTATAATCAAAAAAAAAGAACACCACCAGTTTTAGTTCATACATTTGGTTACTGGCATAAGTCAATAAGTTTCATTTAGTTTAAGTTTCAAACTCTCAAAACAATGAAGATGTGTGCTAAAACTGAGCAAGTCCACCAAAACAACAGTCAGCTATTACACACTGACCCAGAAAACACTAAGAACAGCTATCAGTATCAACAGCTATCTGTGTTATGTGGATCCTTGATTAAACAATTTGCATCCATTGTTTTCATGTAATGGCAATGATCTGTCAAAGTAATACCAAGTCATCTGTTCAAGGCAAAAGTTCACTATGCAGAGGGGACCTGCAGATGCAACCTGCAGGATCTACTTTCCAATTCAAATAGGAAAATAACAAGAAAAGAGAAGTTTAATTTCCTTCCTTTTTTAAATTAAAAATAAAAGGAGTACCAGGACTTGGTGTTTTTTTAATATTGGCACAATTCCCTTTGTTCTAACATGTCTGCATCAGATGTCATGGGATTTTCTACTTGTTTTAAAAGTAGAGAGAATTAAAAAAAAAACATTCAAGTAACTTGGAACAGACTTAGGCTTAGGTTTTGAGATGAGGTCATACCTGAAACCCTGCTTGGAGTAGAGGGTCATCTTGCCCCAGGCCTGCTGGGAAACAGCCATAATCCCTGAGCTGTGCAGATATCTGGCTGTGGTGGAGTCTGAAACACACAACACACACATTTACTCACTTTAAAACCATTCAATATATTCTTCAATATATTCAACATACATATATATTTATTGTTTTTCAAATGCTGGATATCTCATTTTGGAAAGTAACTATTTATAGGATTATAAGACTCCAGGTTTGAATGAGGGAAATGCATATGATCTGTGCTCTTCAGTTTTAGTGGTTTGCAGCAAACAAACATCTGTAATTTGTTACAATAAGTTACCAAAATGCACAACTTTAGTGATTTGTCCTCCCATAAGTGTGAGCACGAGCTGCTGCTGAGTGAGTGAATGGGACTCGGGACAGACCTGTGAAGGAGCCGTGTGATCTGATGTCATGAGTGATAAAGCCAACAGCAAACACCAGCAGAGCCATAAGGAGCCTGGACCAGGGGAAGCCTTGGCCACGCATCTTCACTTGCAGATTCTAGGGACAGAAAGAGAAAGAGTGAGGGAAAAAAGGCAGCTGAAATTCATCCATTTCAGCACTGTGTCTGACCATCTAAATGTTGAGTCTTTATTTGTTCTTTATGTGTTTGATTTGTAGATGAAAACAATTCTGCCTATACCCCTACATGATAATATGAAGACGGAACGGTGTTTAACAATACCGTTTTTATGTCTGTTTTTTGTAGTCTTCTAAGCTTAGGACTAATCTGAATCTTTCCAAGCTTCATTCGTGTCACAGTATAGTATGAAAGCATGTGGGCAGAATATAATTTGAATAAATTCAGTTCCTGCAGAGTGTGTTTGTCTTACTTGGCACAAGGTGTTGCACTCCTGGAGGTCTTTAGAGTCGATGTTGTCTCTCATCTCCTCGTTGGTCACCTTGAACGACTGGACGGTTTCTTGAAGGTTCTTACGCAGCTACACAGGAAAGACAAAACAGTGCAGTCAAACACACAAAGCTCTGAGTCCTGTTACACTTGAAACACCTGCTCTGTTCTCCCTTCAAAGAAGTGAGGCCAAGGAGCTCATGACAGGTGTCGTACCTTTGGTGGCAAGACATTCCAGGACTTCAATAAATGGTTCAGCAGCAGGCTGGAGAAGAGAGAAGAGCAGAAAGTCAGACAAAAGGAAAAGACAGCTACACGCTGATTTTGTTGGGGCTTCAGTATCTCACTTGGCTTAAATGCATTAACATTAGATGGTTCATTATATGCAAAATGCCCATTTCTATGAAATTTCAGCTGACTGTACTACATTCTACTATAAATTATGCTCCTGCCGCATATGAACGGACAAGAGGCAAGAATGTGTGTGTATCATACCTGGACTGGGGTAAGTGTTTGGTGTACAGCTGCCTCCACACTCCAAGACTCTGAACGTCCACACACAAACACTCTGTCATACTGCTTAGCAACTGCAATGACAGAGAGACAGAAAAACAGACAGAGAGATGAGTTTGTGCCATGGCAACAGATTCATTCAAAGGAAAAACACTCACATACTCATACTGTTGTCTAGGCTGGATTTTACCTTTAAGATTTGCCATTAGCCAGTATACTGTCACAATTATTAAAGAGAGGTAATGAGCGATATTGTGGCTATAAATGACAACATATGATAGACAAATTACAGAACTTAAAGGATTTCTACAATGTTTTGGGCAAAATACAGCAACCCTGAAGGTGTCTTATTGAATGAATCATGTTTGGAACGATTTTGAACTTAGAAACCGCTGAGTGTTCAGCAGTTATAGTTCTAACTATCTAACTTCCCCTAAAACCTCCTTACCTCTCTCTTCATGTCATCTGGGCAGTGTGGTGTGGCTCTGGACAGGAAGGATGGCAGGTATGTGTGTAACGTGCTCTCAGGCTTGGCACCAAACGCAAGGACTTTCAGTCGGGGGTACAGACGCCTCAGCTGCTCCTGTAGACTACAGACAAATGAAAATGGGTATATTATCATAGAATTCTTCCCATGGGAGCCATATAGCTGTCCCCATTTATCCCAACAGATGCAACAGGACAGATGGGATACCAAACAGTAACTGTTGCACCTACCAAAGCTAAAGTTGGCAACTAAAATATTTCAGGCTACTTGAGGAAACGCCACTCTACAATGTGAATATGGCAACAAATCAAGTGGTATTGTTGTGGATAACAGCTTTAGCTGACTACATAAAATCACTAAAATGTCAAGTGCAATTTGGTCTGAGGTGAAGTTCAACATCAGAGGAAATTAAAATATTGAAGGACAGGCTTTTAACTGGTATCAACGTTTCCCATTAATGTATTAAACTGTGGTGGGGCAAAGTGAAACTGTGGCAGGCCGCCACAGTTTAATTCATGTCGTCCTTCCCCTGTGTCTTTTGCAATGTCACTATTGCAGAAATGCACATTGTGATGATTCAACCTCAATATGGATTTGTTTATATTCACCTTGATGACAGGGCGTTCTTGGGCATGAAGGCAAAATCCAGCAGAGGAAAAAACTCCTTAGGTCCCATGATGCCAAATCCCTTTGTCAGATTAGCATGAAGCCTGGAAAGAAAGTGAACAACGGAAACAAAGTGAAATTAATAGCATATTTCATTTTGGTCAAACATCAATGACAATTTCCACTACACAATATTGTGACAAGAAAACCTCTGATATTAACAGCCTCAGGAACCCCTTGCTACTACTTGCTAATTTTTAAAAAATACTTTTAACAGGCTATTTTTAGTCAATGTTTTCAAAATGTGATGTTAGTTGCTACGCCTGTCAAACAATATTGGTTGACACACATCATTAAGAATGGATCAGTATAGGGGAAAAAAAGGTTGTTTTTCCCCAAAGTGAACAAAAGCATTTTAAGTTCATACTTCAGTTTGTGAAAGAATTTTCACTGATATCATCACAGTCCTGCTAATAATAAAATAATATGTTTGTTTGCCGATACAGTAAAAAAAAGAAAAGAAAACATCTGCTACATCCACCATTCACAAACAGATTGATAGTCATGAACAAAAATGATTTAAACAATTTTACAGGTAACAGAATGCCATGCATTTCACCAGATGGGTGAGATGAGGTGTCACCAAAATGTGTTAAAGCCATATATGTAGCAAAAATCAACAGGTCAAGCACATTCCAAACACAGACTTACAGGAGGAGTCTCTCCAGATAAGCTATGGCATATGAAGACAGGGATTTCACTCCCAGCACAGGCAGCATGATGCCCAGCCACACTGGAATACAAACAAAGCACTTAAGTCACTTCATACATACTCTCAGTTATGGCACTACATGTGTTAACAGTTGACTTTTTCTGCTTTTCACCATAAAACAAGCCCGCAGCAGATGCAGCCAGCAAACCATGGCATGCTTAATTAACTAAGTTACACAGTGGATTACAACACAAAGTCTGCAATGATGAAAACTGCAAGGAGGAGGAAGAGGGGCCGAGGTCAAAATGTGAATGCACAGCAGGCATTTCTCTTGGGTGATATTACAGGAAAAAAATCCCACGGCAGATCCTCTCACAAATTTATACACCAAACTGTGACATTCAATACATTCCAGGAGCCAAGTGATGAAATGTTGTAATTTGCAGTATTTTTTGTGTACCCGCTTTCCATCAAACTGCCTTGCCTACAGTTAGTGATTTCCTGCATTTTCAAGAACGACTTTTGACGCTCCCAGTGAACGGGCATCAATTTGCTGCATTCTGCTGTGGGTTATACCTGAGCATGTGCCAAGTTTTTCCAGTAGAGAAGAATGGGTCTTGCCCTTTATTCAAAAAACTCTTTTTGTGGGTGCACTGTAGTCTGGTCTACTGAGACTTTCTGAGTAGAGAAATTATCTGCTTCTTCTAAATTTGATTTCTGAGCCGGGTAAATATGAAAATGCATATTTTCTCTTCCATTTTGGCCTTCAGTCCACAGTAAGTTGGAGTTTTCCACCCACAAAAATGTGACGTGTCAGAAACGCTTTCCAAGGTGTGTAAACTTGAAAAGGCTGCTCTGGCACTGTAGTGTAGAGAGAGGAAAAGTGAACTTTTTCAAAACCTTGATCTAGGATTATCATGTGATCTATGTAGTAGTCTAATGTCAAGCATGGGAAGGCCACGGATGGAGCCATATGCATGTCTGTTGGGGGATTTAAAGCATTTTTGGGTGTTCAGTGTGGACAGGCATTTGGAAAACCGCCTGGAAAAACTATAAAAACACTAGCATGGTGTCAAGAACCCAGACAGTATTTTCAAATTTACCTAGCTTAGTGTGGACAAAGCCTTTGAATGCCAAGATTAAAAGAGCATCTGAACAAGCTTTTCATGGGTTGCTTAAACATTTAGAGGCAAACCCCTGTGTTATATTGTTATCACCTAAGAGAACTTTCAATCTCAAGATTTCATGCATTATTCTGTAATCATGTGTATGCAAACTGAGTCTGAATCAGTTGAACTGTCTTTTCCTTTGCTTAGGGCAGCTGAATAGCCTTATTTTGCAGATGAAGGTTCTTATGTAATCATCCAAGAATATTCAACTTCTCATACCCACGCAACACCCACCTCACTGCTAACTTTATCACATAAGCCTTGCCACATGTCAGGGAAAGCTCTGCTGACAGCATTTCATTTTTTGGGGGGCTTGAGCATGTGATTGGATTGCAGATGGGCTGCGGTTTAAGTGTCGCTGCTCTAGTGTGCACTCTTGCTTCATGAACCCTGACCCAGACCTTCTGCCAGAACACTTTCACCATGTTGGGAAAGTGGGAGACAGGGGAGAGATACAGACTAGCAACAAGTAAACGGCTGCTGGCGATGAAACAGGTACACAAGTAAAGGATTATATGGTATCATACATGTATGTGTGAGCGAGTGAGCAAATCATAATATTCTACTGTGTGTGTATTTGTTCGACTGTGTGTCACCTCGTAGTCCCTGGCTGAGGTCATAAAATCCGGCTTGGCCCAGAGCCCACATGATGGTCAGACACTTTACTGGACGATTCTGAACCGACCGCAACAACTCCAGATACTAGACAGACAGGACGAGAGGGTATTACAAGGTTAGAGAAAGGTTACTGCTGATGACAAATGCAACTGGATAACAACCAGCATACACACTGGCCAAATTTACTGCCTAATAGTGCAACTGGTTCTTAGATTAGATGCAATCACGCAATGCAATTTGTTGCTTAAGATTGATAAAATACAGCAAGAGACAGGTCAGCAGACAAGGGCAGTAGAGCAGTAATTCACCCGCTATCTGCAATGGTCAAAGGCACACAGACACATTCTCACCTCAGCCAGGTTTTGGGTGGCTATTCTGGGTTTATCCTGTAGGATTGCCTGAATGCAAACTCTGTAGCCATGGAGCGGCTCTCCTGGAAACAGAGGGGGGAAAGTATTAAGTATTCTGTCAAAAAGCACAACTCTACTCTTTAGGTTAAATTATTGCTGATCCAGTAACATCATATGATGTATAAAAATAATTTGTTACAGTTTCTTTTTCAATTAAACAGTAAATAGGATTGGGTATAATGACAGCCCAGATCTGATATCAGCCCCTGCTAAACACCAAATGCTATAAAATTAGTCTTTGGCAGATAAATCAATAAAGGCAAACCACCACACTCGCCAGTAAGTTTGTGAGATAACATCTGAATGCCTGGGTTATATACAGTTTTCAGTCATTGCCTGTTCTCAAACTTTGCCCCTGGCATCCACTGTGCACTCTCTCTGCATGTGAGCCAAATCACAGTAAAGCAGTGGGTCTGTGCCAAACAGGCTCCTGACTAGCTGCCTGTTGTAATGCTGTACGCAAAAGAATACCCTCCAAACTGAACTCCTGAAAAACTCCTAAAATTAGCTGAAACTTTGTTTTGATTGTTTTAAGTTAAAGCTGTAAATCTGTGCATTTCTTATTGAATATTTTAAACAGTACCTGATTCTAAAGAGGAAATAACAATGAAAGTGGACAAGGTGACCTCTCTATAAAAATGTAATTACTACTGATGCCAAAAAAGACAGAGATGGGGTAAGGTGACAAAGATTTTCATCCTCATCCCTGCAAGTGCACCACACAAAGTCTTCATCTGCCCCCGTTTACCTGACTGTCTGTCCAGCTCCCTGAGCATTGTGTAAATACAGTGGTCGAAGAAGTCTGGCAGAGTGTCGCTGCATCGCCCGATGAGGCCTTTGATCACGCCCCTTAGCTCTTTTCCTGTAAGGCAGTATGGGTAGTCTGGGGACGAGAGACAGAAGAAGATGAATATGAAACAGGATGACTCTTAGTATGTCAAAAAGTCATGTGGTGCTGTGTGTATGTGTGTATATGCGGGTAAATCCATCTAACAAAAGCATGGGGGCTTGCAACTCTAGAGCATTTTCACAGCAGCCATTTTGACGTGAAATAACGAGTAAACACAGGTGTTACTAATGACATTAATGAAGGTTCTGTTCCATTTAATAGAGCCAGGGTCCTGTTATTGTTCATGGCGACTCACTGGAAAGACTCTGCTACACTTAAATGGAACAGAACCTTCATTCATTAGTAACACCTGTGTTTACCTGTGATTTCAGGTCAAAATGGCTGCTGTGAAAAAGCTCTATGATCAAAATCAAGCATTTTAGACAGACCATGAGCGTAGCTGCTGAGTGTGGGCTCAGTCTCTGGGGCTGTCAGCTTGTGGTTGAGGTATCCTGCCAGGTCTTTGACCCACACTGATGGGTTTTCTGGGAACAGAGTCTGACTGCGAGCCAACTGCTGCTTCAGCTCCCCGACATCCAACTGAAAGAGACGGCGACGGAGACAACATCAAGAGTGCATTCAAAAACAAAATGTCCATTATGCAAAGATGGGACTGTGATTCAGCATGTGATACTTGGTCCTCGAGTCGCCACAATGCAACACTGTTGCTGTGCTTTTGAGTGTGAAAGGGTTTTCTACAGTTTTACAACACATTTATTCATTTCCAAGAGCAGTTCATCAAAGTAGGTCATATAAGTTCTTAAAGCAGTGTTTTGGGTGTTGAGAAACTATCAGAATTTTTTTTTCCCTCCAAAAAAGGTAAAAAGTGCATGCAACATACAAATCTAAACAGTCCTATACATGTTTGCCTGCCCAATAAACTAAAAGCACAGGAAGGTTCTGCCCCGTTAAAGCCCCTCAAACATGCACTCACATTACAGAAAAAATCTGCTGCCAATATGTCAAAAAGCTTAAGATGACTCTGAGTATGTGATTAAGTAGACCAACTGAAAAAGCCAGAGCGATCCCTTTAAAAATGTGCATTACTCACAGCTTTGAAGGCCTCCTCAAGGTTCTTGTGAGATGTGGGGGTGTGTGTGCTGCTGGGGCTTGGTTTCTTGGATGGTTTGCTGGACGTGGGCTTCTTGTGTTGAGGCTCGGCCGGTGGTGGAACCTGCTCCTTGTTCTGTTTCTTCCCCATCTTCTCAAAGCCCTCGAACAGAGTCTCCGACATCTTCAGGGGCGCTAAGAAAAACAAAGAGTGCAGCAGTTAAGAAGGCTCTATGCAGATGTCCTTATAATTTTGTGATGCAGTCTTTCCAAATTTCTAGCCCTCTGTCTCCTAGCGATCCATTTTCCTTGTGTCCTGAAAATCAAGTTAATCGCTCAAACCATGGCATTCCCTTCCCCTCTCACTCCCCTCCCTTTCAATGTTTTTCTTGTCCTTTCCACCCTCCCTCTATGTTTGCATAATGGCTTGTTATTACCCAAGATGATATTCATGCAAGACTTATTACAATTCCCAAAGGAACACAGCTAAGCACCAGCAGTATTCTAAGCATTCCCCTGTGTGTTTCTGACCCAACAAATCTGTCAAGACCACCACTTACAACAACAAATTCAGGTCAGCCAAGTGGAATCAGTGTGTATATTTAGAGTTTTTTAAAGCCAATACCAGTAGAGATTTTTGTAATGAAGCTGCCGGTGGTCAATATTTTGGACAGATATTTAATGTCTTCAAACTGTTCCATTTTCGTTACACAAAATGCAAGTATTCAGTTTTTCCCTGGAATTTGATAGTTGATAGGGTGGACAGCAGTTAGACCTTCACCTTAAAATTCTTGACTGGAAGCCATATAAATGAAATTGTTTTAGGGTTAGCAGCTTGTTTAGGTAACGTGACACAGCACGTATTTTCAATTGCCAGGACAAAGAGATTTCTACCTGTAAAAGAAGACTTAGCCTACAAAACCACAGCTAAGCATAAAAATATTAGTGAATAAAATTTGAAAATAAAATGTCACTGGAAGGTTTTACAGACTGGGGGGAAACCATCATGTCAGTGGACCACATCACTGGCCAATGTTTCATAAATGGCTAATATAGATCTTCTATGTCAGCAAACTGTAGAGTAAACTGTAAATGTATAGTGGCCTAATCCTGCTTCATATATAGACTCTAAGCTGTGGCTCCAGGGCTGCAAACAAGTGCACCAGTCCCGCCCACCAACAAATTTGAATTGGTGTTGACAGGTGCCACCATTTGCTCACTGATCATTCATTCTAGATATGTTGCTCACAGAGATAAATCTGTATCTGTTCTGTATGCATACACATGTGCATGTGTGTAAGCAGACTACATAGGGCAAGGACACACACTTCCTTACTCCTGTAGCTGTTTCAAGAGCGGAGTTCGAGGATTTTTTCCCATTGACTGCAAACTCTGTGCCTCTTCCATGAACCCCATAACCACCTATAACTGCGTTCAGTGTGGAAAAAAAGATTCTGAAGTTTTCTTCACTGTGCATAGTGCAGATAAAAAAGAGGTTGGTCAGCAGGACTTGGCCCGGCCATGTAATGTTATCCAATTTAGTGAGAATTACTATGGTGCAGAGCTGAGCAGGGAAGGAAGCGTGGCAAAGTTGAGAATGAGGTAACGAGGGGAAACCAAACAATGAGGGAGGGTAGTGAGGTTGCCAGCCATAATCTAATCAGGAGGCTTGAAGTGTGCAATATGTTGCATATTAACACAAAATCAGCTCATCTTGATACATGCCACAATGAACTTTAATCGGGTCTTCCATGATGACATCACAACATTGTCTTGGTAGCTGCTGGCACACAGGCTGGGTCTGCTTGGACGCTTGCCTTATAGGAATACACTAGGTGATTATCAAATCCGAGAACGCTCAGTGATCAGCGTGCTTGGATTCTGGC
The DNA here is from genome assembly GCA_900302615.1 of Holocentrus rufus. NCBI lineage: Eukaryota > Metazoa > Chordata > Actinopteri > Holocentriformes > Holocentridae > Holocentrus > Holocentrus rufus. Next base: position 49,697 of record OMLF01028008.1, read on the forward strand.
TCGGTGAGGTTGTGCTCTGTAGAATACTAAATGATGCCAGACACCATTTAATGAGGTCTGGCAACCAAGCAAAGCCATCCTCTAATGTGATCAAAGATCTGATCTGCCAAAAGTCTAGCTATTCCTTTAATGATGTGGAAAGGTGGGGGACTTGGGTTCTGCCAGCAGGTGCTACTGTGTGGTGGGGTGTAATCTGAGGAGGTGTTCACCCATCATGGCCCTCCAGCAGGGTGGACTGGAATGGATTTTCACACCAGCAGAAGAATAGCTGACAGGATACTTCACATATAGACACAGACCAAACAGACACTCCTCACTAATGCAGAACTGACCAAACCAAGGAAGGTCCTTCTCTTCTGATCATATCTCTTTCCCTGTCTTCCATCTAATGCCAGGATTCCCAAACTTTTCAATGCAGGATATCAGACGACTCCCATAATTCCAAAATTTAAAACTTTGATCAACTGGTAGTTTTTGCTGAATGAATGACAGAAAAAAATCCAGATATCAACTTACTTCCTATTTCCAATCAGATATTAGGGTGTCAGAGACATTCTAATGTGAAAGACTGACAAAACATATTACACAATAATAACACCACTATTATGTAATATGCAAAACTTCTGTGTGCTCTGGATGATGTTATCATCTATGATGTGCACCTTTGTATGTGCACGTCATCTGATACAGGGAGTAGCTAAACCCTATCAGATATAATTTTCACCATTTTTAATTCAGTAACTTTTTAAGTAACCCAGTTTCATAAAGCTCATCTTGTGTGAACATAACCCAAAGGTTTGGAAGAGCCTGCTCTACGGAGATACAACAGTTTGAAGATGATCGCAGACTGGGGGCAGAATTCTGAAGAGTCAAAACCACAAAGTCAACGGCAGCAGTCTCATGAGTCAAGTGCTGCAAGCCTTTAAGGAATGTACCAACTTCTGGCAAATAAGCTCTTTGATAAAATCACCACTATGTGACAGGACTGATCAGTGTGTTTCATCTGTGTGTTCAGAATTGATTCAATTATACTAATGCAATTGCACACGGTGCATGTTTAAGAGGAAAGTAAGAGCTAGGTTACATCATGTCAGAAGCAACATAAAGCTCTTAATACTCACTCTAAATTGTGTTGACTGGAGAGTTTATTTACTGCAAAGTCACTATGTTCTTTTAGACCACACCTTCAACTTCTCTGTCCTCAGCAACCTCTCCCATTAACACAGACATTATCAGTGGGCTCCCCATTCTAAAATACAGATGGACTTTGGACTTGCTGAATCACTGATAAACTTGGTAAACAAATAAGTAGCTGCTGCAAAAATGGCAGATACTTTCAATCAAACTTGTCTTGTTATGCTCAATTGACTAGTAATGATACCTGTGTTTAGAGCAGAGTAGTTAAAATGCCAACAGGTGTACAAACTTGAATTTCTCTTATTATCTAGAGTGAAATCAGGTATCATGTTGTTGTTTAATAAATAGGCTACATCAGTGTGTTAACAAAATACCCATCCCTACAGCACACTTTGTCTTGATACACAGCAAAAAATATCGAACTTAATTCACAATATCTGATCATTTAACGCTTGTGGGCTTATCATACCGCACACAAGACTTTTTTTTTTTTTTTTAACAAATCATTAAGTTGTTCTGATGAATTCAGCATTGAGATCATCCTTCAAACAGTGCTAAGCTCAAAATCTCCATGTTTAGAATTGGCCCACATTATTCACTACCACCCACCACGATATATTTTGCTTGAGGAGACTGTGGGAGTGACAGGTAAAGCAAATTCATATCACCAAAGTTAATGTTGTTACTCGCAAAAGTAGTGAATCACTTGTTTTCCTCTTTCTTGGCAATACATTTTTTACTTGTACCAAATATGGCTGGAATTTTCATAATGAACAATAGGAAGTCATGACTTGAATACTATGGTCAATAACTATGCATGTTTGGTTCCTCTCTAGAATACCCTATGTCTTCCAGAGCCAAATAAGATGGTTATAAAGGTGATTAACAGGGAAATGGCCACTGCTTGACCCCCCTGACAGGCATTCCTGTACCTCTCCAACGGGACAAAGTTCTAAGGAACTTGATTTTCATTCCAGTTCTGTGGGAACAGCGCATTCATTTCGCCAATGAGATCACTGACTAGATAAGAACAGGAGAACTACGACCAACATAAAATTATTTCATTTCATTAGAGCAATTAGGTTTCACTCTTGCTTCTCATCATCCAGAGCCGGGATCTGCTTGAAAATACAGAATTTCAAACTAATTAAATTTATAGACAGCCCCTTCTGCTGAAACCCAAATAACTGATTACTCAGCGCATCTGACAGCTGTCACCGTGGGCTCAACGGAGAGGCTAATGCCCAAGTCCTGTACCATTCAACTAGACAGCCTACACTACTCAGATACAGTGTCACAATCCCATGGAAATGCAATTATCAATTGTTGCCATACTTCAGAGATGCAGAAGCTCGCTGTGAGGACGTTACAACTACTGTCACATTGTTTGAACGGCTAGCGTTAGCTGGCTAACTGCCTGCTAGCTAACTACACATGCTACCTGACTAGCAATCGCTACTTGTTGTAACGTTTGAGGGAAAAGGGGTTGCAGCCCAGTAAAGATTTCACTGGCCAGTTATCTTCTTACTTGTGAGTAATAGAGAAGCTAACGTTACGTTCACCAGTAACCCAGATGAACTAGGCACACTACGAACGGAGCAGCGTTAAGGTGGCAGCTCAGGCAGTGCACTAAGCTAGGCTAGTTAGCTTGTCAAACCTGCTGACACTAAATGAGCCATCTTTCTTGCAGTAGTAACATTTCAGCGTTAGCCGTCAAACTGTTATGTGAAGCGATCCGGTTTAGGACGTGTGTCCAGTGTGAACTACTACACAGCTAACTTCATCCAAGAATATTTGTTCAACTTTTGAAATAAGGTTAAGTAGGTGACGAAATAACCGTCAATTGAACACAGTGGGCCGTGTTCACTTACGTCGCGACGGCAGGTTAGATTCAGTCAGGGCTTTCCTTCCCCCGCCACCGGACTTCTTGTCAGCCGAGTTTTTCGCTCCTCCTGAGTTGTTGTTTTTCTTTCCTTTCTTCACTACTTCCCACTTGCCGACTGAACCGTTATTTGAAGCCATGTCTGTCGCCCGGAGGGGTGCTAGTTATGGATACCGTGACTTCCTGGCTCCTGCCACTCTGCTGAACGAGGACGACGACGGGCCGCTGGTCAAACGTAGCTGATGATTTAAGTCGTGCCCGTGCCACGTCTCCTTGTCGGCATGACGTCAGACCTTATCCTGCACTGTTAGTGCACTGTACTTCCCCACATTTTAAAGAGAAGTTGGTCTGTCAAAACGCCGTATTTCTGATTTACTGGAAAATCTTTACCAGTCTGTAAACAGTTAGTAAAATAATGTAGCCTATGAAAAGAAATGCCCGTCCAGTAGGCCTCCTGCAAAGTTTAAGACACCTAACAATAAAACATATTGTCACATAATATAATCTGTGATTCATTTTATTATGTGTCTGACAGTGATTGAAGAGGCTAGTGTGCAGATGAAAAGTCTTAACCTGTGATCGATGCCACTCATATGCCAACATCAGTACAGCTATCAGCAGCTTGTTTGGAGACTTGCTACTAAGGATGTGGGGAAAAAATAACATTTTGGGATTTTTATTGTCTTGGGTTCAGAAAAAGTTCTCCATCTTAGGATAGATGTGGGCTTGGACTGAAATTTCTTAGGTGATTTTAAGGTTGAAAATGGCTGTCATGTGGGTGACAATCAGTATCATGCCCTGCGATCCCAGCCCACCACCTTAAACATGTCAATAATAATTTGGTCTAAAGGTGCCTGAAGACCTTTTCACATAATACAGCCCTGGACTAACAGCCATTCTCAGTTTAGAATTTGGGATATCCTTACCCTTAACCCAAGGCTTACTAACTACCACTCCAGAGCAGGGATATCCCTGATTTTTGGGAATATTCCAAGAGAGTCAGGGTTAAGATATGCAGTGTGAATTATGGTTAGAACAAAAGGAATAGAATGGTTGTCGTCTAATTAAAACCATGCTACAAGTGTTGTAAAGACATTTACCCTGAGCTTTGGGCTTACTGTGAGCCCTGGGTTAACAAGTATGAGGGTGGATCGAGGCTAACCTAAGCCAAGGGCTATGAAATGCAAGTGTGAAAAGAGCTTTAATATCCCTAGAGAAAAGGCAGGTATAGAGTATGTGTGTGAACTCCATGCTATATTACTGACCAGCTGTGTTCAACTAAAAATTCTGCGCAGAAAATGGTTATTTCCCATTGATATTTATGTTGCTAGAGTCTTATTAACAGTAATTAGAACCTGGCCACTTCCTTCAACTCAATGGTTGCAATCACCTCCAGTGGAGGTGATTGTGATGTGATCAGGGCAACCCAAACCAGTAGTACAGAGCTGGAAATTAGGAGTATCCACTGGGCGTTTTGTCCAAAATGTATATGGACTCCTGAAATGTAACTACGCTTGTGAGGATTTCTGGAATAGGTTGCATCATCAGCATGGGTCTGATCCAGTTTGACAGCAGGCCTGCAGAGTCCACCATGCAGGGGAACAGACGGTCACTGTTGGCCACGGTGTCGCTCAAATGAGGCAGTTAATGGCTGGCACAAACCTCCTGGATCTCTCTTAAGATCTGTTCCCCAGATCTGAGTGGAAGCTTCACCACAGACCACAGTGGATGTGCTGGTTGATTCAGCCTGAGCATGGGATAAAGGAATCCTTCTCTCTTTTGGATCTCAGGCTGAAATATGTTAGGACCTTATGGTCTATAGTAAGGAACAGGGTAACTCAAACAGTTTTGATCAAACTTGTACCAACCTTGGTTAAGGGTCAGGAAAGGAAGAGCCGATTTGATTTTGAGAAGAATGTGTCAAAGGTCAGGGTCACAGGGTAAGGTCAAAGTTTCTTACCACTGCTAGTACATAGGGAATATTTATAATGGCCATTATGAGTAAATTGATATGAAACACGCAAATGATTACTACTAAACACTAATATAAAGTCATATATGGCCTTTCCACTGGTCACATACCCTTTGACCTTCAGTGAGCGTGAGCGGCTGAAGTCATGCGGGTGTTGCACTCTCTGTGTGAACCTTCTAGTTTTTGATTTGCATGGTTACACTATGTGTGTGTGTTTAGTTTGAAAGGCTTCTTTCAAAGGTTAGCAGAGAAGTGACAGCTGACCGTGCACCCTCAAGCCATACGCAAGTTCATGCAGGGAGCAGAGATCAGGGAGGGTACGGCACATGATTCAAACAGATAGCTTTTGAGAAATACCAGGATAAAATAGCAGATACCACACACTGTGAAAAAAAAGAGCTCATTACTACTGGGCTTAAACCCCAGACCTTTATTTCAGTTCAGCAATAACTCCAAATGATACAAGTTTTTCACGTGGCTGCCAGGGCAACAAATCGAGGAGGCAGAATGTTCCGCTCTCTCCGAGTGGCCCAACTAATGTCGATTGCACTCTGCTTGCTGTCAATCACAATAAACCACACCCACTAGTTCCTAGGCAGCCACTGTGGCGTTTTAACGCTATGCAACATATCAAAACTCAATTAAATACGGCAACTGAAGAATAGAAATAGCAGCTAAAACTGTTTAACTCAATTAACACGGTCAAACATTAGTATTTAGAAGTGTCTGTCTGTAGTCTCTTTTTTACATTTGTTCATTCATATGCCTGCAAAACCTGACTTTCCTATCATAAATAAGTTTTACATTGATATCACTCACTTAGCCAATGAGTCACTCAATGCAAATAAAAACTGCAGATTTAAAACAAATCTAAAAATATAAAATTGCATCTTCCTGTATCCTTCTGGCTGCAGCCGGTCACTGCATGTTGGCGTTATGGATCATTCAATTGGTTTGTTTTGCTACATTTAGTGCAAGACCTTCAATTTCCTCAAATCCAAAACCAGTTATTTTTCTTCAGAAAGTGAAACTGTAAATAGCAGATTAAAAAAATAATAAATAAATTAAAGCATAAATACATCATGCTGTCTCATACACAAGCTGCTGAAACAGCTTCAGGAGCAAATCCTCTCTGGTAGGACAACCTGATGAATATGAATAGAATTTCTTTTCACTGTTTATGCATGTGAATGCAGTTGCAAAGTGTCTGATATATCTGTGGGTAAGTTGACGTGTGTCGTCATATGCGATATGCTCAGCATTAATGCGTGTGCAGGGCTCGCCCATAAAATTCTAACAGTGGTGCTGAACAACCTTTTGAGTTTCCATGCTGTGAGCTTCCCAGCTGCCATGCCCTAGAATTGATCACTCTGTATGTGCGGGTGTCATTTGGTTTTGAACCCTGATGCATGTGTGTGTGTATGAGTGTGTGTGTGCGTGTCACCTGTCAGAGCGCATGGTGAAGATAAATGACCTGCCTCTGCAGACAGACAGATAGATTGATAGCACTGTTGGCTCCAGGCTGCCAGTGCTGGAACCCTGTAATCTCATTGCCATTAACCTTAAACCTTAAGACAGACTAGCATGCACAGCAGTTAGCCTCACCAGGCCCCAGTCTGCCCGGCAGTGCAGCCGTCCCCTCTCGCAACAGATTAGAATGCGTCACGTTAGCCAAGCCGGGCTGCCAGGCCCTTCTCCAGACAGGTCTGGGTTAAGTGTCCTTCGCTAGTAGGGGATAGGGAAGCTAGGCTGTACGACAAAGTCATAATGTAGTGCATATGAACAGCCATAGGGAGGGGAGGAGAGGGAAGGGCAGACTGTAAAAAATAGAGAGGTGGGGAGATGGCAATAATGATGCGGTAGGTCTAAGGGAGCGTGAGTGGGCAGGGATTGGGTAGATGGTGATGAAGAGAAAAAACAAGACTGTTCAGAACTCCTCCTGGTCTCCTTGTGCCCCCTCATCAATTTCTTCATCTTCTGGTGGTGCAAATCCCTCCTGCAAAAAAAAAGGTCGAACATCAGTATGTGATAGAGTCTTCTTAGGCTACCTGTGCAGGCATATGAGTAATTCTGAACACACTTTATTTCTCCATTTTTAGAAACAAAAAAATCCATCCACATGGGAGCGTTTTTGAAAATGTCGCTGTACACATGAGAAAGAGAAAGTCTCGCACCAAATGAGCATGCACAAACTGGAGCAGCTTGTTGACAACCCTGAATTACAAATCCAAGTGCAAATATAGTTTAAGAAATTTTGGGCAAAATGCCCCTTTTCCAACTTACCCAGACTGAGACAAGATGTTCAATACATTTTCACCTCTGTAAGTCCACTGGTTCAGTTCCTATGGTTAACATTTCATGTTAGCTTAGCATAAAGACTTGAAATCTACAGGAATCATTAGCCTAGCTCCATCAAAGTAAAAAATAAACCTTACAGCAAAGCTGTCTTATTTACACAATGTATCGTGTATTTGAAATACACATCTTGGAATTTTTCTTTGTTAGATGGAAGGAAATAGTTCCAACCATCTATAGCTCCTACCATCTAATGTCTCATAAAATAACTTTTTTTTAAAACCCACAATGTGTATTTCATTGTGTAAATAAGACAGCGTCAGAGTTGCTGTAAGGTTCATTTTTTCACTTTGATGGAGCTATGCTAATGACTCCTGTAGACTTAAAGTCTTTATGCTAAGCTAACACAAAATGCTACCCACAGGAACCAAACAAGTGGACGTACAGAGGTGAAAATGATATCAAGCATCCTGTCTCAGTCTGGGTAAGTCAGAAAAAGGGTATTTTCCCATAAACTTTGGAGTATTCCTTTAAATTGTTCTAATAATGTCCAAAACACTGTCAGACGACAAAAACAAAAGTGTGTAATTTATATGGACACTCAAAGAGGCAGAGCTCCTCCTGAAAGCAACAAATAATGTAAACTGTTCAAGATAGCGAGTGTCAAAAGTTGTACATGTGTAAAAAAGTCAATGTCTCCACTGAGAGCATGTGCACAGAAGCAGAGTTGCGGCAATGACATCAGCTTTGACAAACTGTACTGCTTTTACTGTCCACAATGCAAATGGAAACCTATGTTTCTTTAAAAAAAATTCACTCAAGACAGCAGTTTCCAAAAGTTGTGTTTTCAGAGACCAAAAATGACTGTGTG
>OMLF01028009.1:8006-26699 GCA_900302615.1 Holocentrus rufus
TTTTTGATATTATACCAGTATTTTCTATTACAGGTCAGTTGAAAAAAAAGAAGAAAAAAAATAAAGTTCGGAAAAATTTGCATCTCCAAAGCAAAATTTGCCAGAGCACATTGCTGTTCTGAGATGAAAGCCTTGTATCTGCAAGATCTAACTTTTTTTCAGGAATGTAGAGGAGCGCTTGTCTCACTGATACCCACGTATTTTGAAAATATGCAGTGTGATTTTCACAGCTTTCAAGGGGGTAGAGGCTCGTGAAACTCCCTCGCCACATGAACAACCACTGAAACTTTTAAATCGAGTTAGAGCAAAGAAAGGCATTAAACTTGCTGTTACATGTTTTTTCTGTGACAACAGCAATATTTGAAACAGTGAAATGAATTAATGATTGTATCTCTGAGAAGTCTGAAAAAGTGAGATAATACCTCGCCCCCAACATGAAGATCAAAGTGTTTTGTACTTTATAACCCCATGACCGTAATAACCGTAGGTATGCCATATCAATCCCAGATACTGCAGTGGTTTCATAAGGGAAGGATTTATCAATTATGACTCTCAACTCCATAACCCTCAAACGGACAGAGATAAGGCTGGGGTAAACACTCTTATCAGCTGATAAGAGTCTGTTGGTGGGACAGATCACTGGTCCAGACAGATGTTGAAATGACAAAATGCATGACTAGACACAGAGATTTTCACAACTCTAAATCATAAAGTTGACTAAATGAGGACGAAAAATACAGCTCCCCATAAGCAATAAGCGAGTGATGGGTTATAAAACTGTTATAGATAAATACTAGCAAATAATTATTTTTTCAGGGGTTTTAGGTAAAGTTTGATGATCAACACCAATACTGGACTGAAGTTTTTTTTTGCATATTTTATGTGTCTTCAAGTTAACCACTTACATGTCAAAAGTCAAATAATGGCCTAACATGTTGACAACCCAGTATAACAGCCAAACCCCAATTTTATCCCTTAAATACACACATATTGTACATATATGTATTTTGTCACCAGTAAACCTACTGCTCTGATTCATGCACGTCTGAACACCAGTTCCTCATCATATACTGTAAGTAGAGTGAATGATTCTTTTTTTTTTTAACACTAGAAAATGATCTTATTAGCAGCCTTAAAAATGACGATTTTTGGAAGTGCAACTTTTCACACTCTCTCCTGTGATGAAGCTTGATAACACCGTCGCCCTCACACATACCTTGAGAAATGTTTAATTTCCTTTAATGTAATCTGAAATAATTATCAGCTGAAGTTGGCATACACACTGTAAAAAAGGCCCTTCTAACAAGTTCGCCGGTGATTTATTCAAACACACACGCGCACGTCAAAACGAGCTATCATTCACCGAGACATAATTAAAACATTGAAGATGAGATTGTGAGGTAAAGGAAATGAGCGAGTGATAATACCAAAAAAAAAAACTAGATGAAAACCAGTCTAAAACTTCTAGTCTGTCTAATTTCAGAAAGTCTCTTTTCAATCAGGAAATGGTTGTTTGATAAAACGCTTGAGTAAAATAGTGCTGTGTTTAATTTCCTACTCAATTTCATATTGATTTGTTACTGAGGGGGGATGAGTAAAACATTAACTGAAACACAGCCTATTGAATTAGAGCAGTAATTTGTCTCCTTTAGAGTTATAAAAATTTAACAAGTGCTGTCTATGTCTCTTTGTTTTCAGACCAAGGACCAAAATGGAAATAAGGCTTTCATTTTTGTGTGTGTGTGTGCTCTCTTTGATCACTTTGAGATGCACGGGAGGTTTTTAATAGATAAAAAATGTCCAGAGATTTAAATGAAGCTACAGTGATGATCACTCTTTTGAATTACTGCCAAAACACCTCTGTCTTGACTGAAAACCTTTAAAGGAAGTAACACAGGAGCGATGTTGGGCCAATATGGGCCATTTATAAAATATCAGTGTTAATCAATATGGCATTGGCTGTTCGTTGGAAGCTTTAAACCAGAATTGATTCTAATACATTTTAATTGGGTTCCACATAAGAATAATTACTGTAATTAGTATTAGTTTCAGTTAATATTTTGTAAGTAATAATCATGAACGTTTTCACAATAGTGTCTCAACCTTTATCCTAAATCCTGTGACACACAGGAAGTGATGTGTTCTACATTTGGAATAGACACAAAGATAAGACCCGAATATATGTTCCTTTGAGGTCATGTGGACTTTCATGTGGACTTTCCAAGAGTCCACCATGGTGCAGACCTTACTGGTGGGATTACCCAAAATTCATAGCAATAAGAACGTGATGGTATAAAGACGTTAAGGAAATAATAAAAAAAATTAACCAACAAACAAAAAGACTACTACTTCTACGACTACTACTACTACTACTACTACTAATAAAACCATGGTAACAACGCCACCAAAGGTCCTCCAATGTAGTTAACTGATAATACATGCAGCCTATATTCTGGTTATTTGCAGATATTTATGTATTTTTTAAAATTTTGTAAGTGTATTGATGAAGTGAGATTTGATCTTACACATAACATAAAAGGCTTAACAATTTCTTGATACAGGATTTGTATGTTATCATGTGCAGGGTCAAATGAACAAAAGGTTTTCACTGAACTGAGGGAGAAATATGACTTCATTTTTTACAAGGAGGTCTGAAGTCCCGTCCAGTAAGTGTTTTTTGTACCCTCATAGCCCACCGCCCTTGCAGATTTGACGTAATGACGCAGAGCGCTACAGTTTACGTCGCAGTACGCAAGGCTGAGAGCGCATACTCCATCAACAAAAAAATCCAAGGAAAAGCATTTCTGGGAAGTCCAGTGCAGAAATTCCAAAGCAAAGATGTCACCAAAATAAAGAAAAAACACCCAAGAAATTCATGCAGTACCACTCCAGTGTCCATGGTCTAAATGGTGTTTCAGAGGCTTTTCCATCCTGCGATTAGTAAAATTCCGAGGGACACATGGAATCCTTAAAAGTTTTCATATTTTTTTTGGCATGAAAATGGTCAAACTCAGTGCAAACTATCATCTGTTGCCAGCTTTGATCCAAAAATATCGGTATCCGCCATAAGAGGAAAAAAAAAAAAAAAAAAGAAAGAAAAAACATATCGGTCGAAGCTCCCTCCAGACATACAGTGGAGCTAATCTGGGGGCTTAGTGAGGAGCTAAGGCATGTTATCAGAGGAGAGAGAGAGAGTTCTGAAGAAAGAGAAGGAGAGAGAGGGAGTTTTGGAGAGAGAGATGAGGCCTGGGCTAGGAGTCAGGAGGTAGTTTGCAGTCAGAGAGAGTGAAGTGAGACTGGGAGAGACAGCCAGAGTGCTCTGGGCTTTTTAATAGGAGGCAGATGCAACACATGTAATGAATCAGCTTCGGCTCGACGCGGCTTCCCTCTGATGTCTGAGTACTCTTCCTGCCCTTGGAAAACTTCTGGGACGTTATCTCATGCCTGCACAGCACACACTGCCAGCGCGTTTTGGAGGAAGTGTTATGTGTTGTGGGGGAGTGAAGTGTGTGTATTTCTGTGTGTGTGTGTGCTGATATGCTCACATGCATAATAATCTATGTATGTCTGTGCATATCTGTATGTACATGCTAAAATACTGACATACATATGCATGTGAGTGTCTCTGAGTATATGCGTGTCTGTATATGCACGCTTTGATATACTCACATGCGTATCACACGATATCTGTGTGTGTCTGGATGTGGTTGTGAGTGCCTGTGTATTCGCATGTGCACTGACTTACTTAACACACATTATATATGTGCGTTAATGCATGTGTATGGGCGGTTTAAAATTTGTGGTTTCCCACAAGGCCATATAAAAGTGCCTGAAGCCTCCTGTCCTGACAGCAGCTTGTTGTTTCGATAGTGAATAGAAACGTGCACAGACAGAAAACAAAAACCTTCTCCATGCCAATACCATTCCAGTTATAGCAACAAGGCGATATGTCACACTTTGAAAGTCGCTTGTTATAATTTTTGTGCAATGATTACCTGTGGGCGAATGGCTGCCAAATCTCGCTAGAGGGGCTTCTGTTATCCTCAGTGGCTCCCTGCTGCTACAGGGATTAAATGTGACCTCGAAAGTGGTGGTGCTGGTGCTGGTGGTGGTGGTGGTCATGGAGGGATGAAAAAACGATTGTATGCATATGAGTAACCCCACACCACCCCTTACCACAGCAAAACCTCGGCTGGCCTCCTGCAGCAGGCCAAGAGCCAGGGCTTGGCTCACATCAAAGGCCACGAAATTAAAGGAACAGATCAGACCAAAAATGAAAATTCCTGTCATTATCTGCCCACCTCATGTGAGCCGAAGCTCCACTGCAATCCGGGAGGCAACCAAACGGCGCGTTAACCCCCTTAGTTCCGTCTCACCCTTCTCCCCAACAATTTAAGCGTGTGGAGTTTGGCTGTTTGGAGTTCATCGGATCTCTCTTAGCAACTTGTGTGGCACAATTCAAAGAACAACAACTGGAGCGATGTCTTGTTGGCGATGATTTGGAGTCCTTCAGTGAAAGCTGAGTGGATGGCAGATAGATAAAACATCCAGATATTGTTTGCATATTAGTCTGTGAGTCCAAAAGGCCTGAGTTTACCTCTTTTGTAGTGTTAATCTGGGTAGAGGAAGCTGTAAATTCTTCTTTTGAAGTACGTCAGCTAGAATGCACTGATCCTGGCTAAGAGCTTTTGGACTCAAATTGCAATCTTTTCAATAAAAACCACTTGGATTCGGCTGCACAAATTGTTTAAAGAACATCTGATTTTACTCCATTTTTGGAACGCCAACCAATCAGCCACTGTTCACTTCAACTGTTTGGGAGAAAGAAAGACGGAACTACAAAACTCGCCATGTGTTTGGTGGTTGTACGAGCTTAAGTAGCGCTTCAGCTGACATGGGGATGAGAAGACAATGACAGAATTTTCCTTTTGCTCTGAGCTGTTTCTTAACACAAAATCATCAGCTAAGTGCCGCCAAACATGGAGGGAACATGAGGTGGTCTACATGCGCCTGGGGTAACATTTACGGCGATCACAGTGCTGAACAGGGAGGAAGAGCTTGGCGCAGCCCACCTCCTCACGCTGCCTTCCAGCCAAGTCCCTTTTCCCAGGCGAAGGATCATCGCTCTTTTGACTCGCAGCAAATTGGTAGATTGTCACACTGCCGTCACACTGCCTTTTATCTACCTCCATACTCTGGCTTGCATAAGGAATGCTTTAAATCCTCATAAACCCTGATGCAAAAAGCACACCACTCATATAAGTGACATGCAAAAATTTGTGGGCTGATGAGAGTAATGGGAGGTCAGGCATGACTGGGGGAAAGGACAGGAAAACTGCCAGAGAGGGAACAGTGATGGTGGGGGGGATCAATACAGAGGGAGAAGAATACAGGAATGTCGAATGGAGGTATTGATGGACTCCCCCTGCCTACACTGCAATGTGCAGACATGAAAAGACTTTGTACTTGTCAAAAATGGAAGGAGTAAGGGAGGGATAATGGGGAGGGGGTATCTGCTGTGGCAAACTTCAGTAGACGAGAGGAGAGGGAACAGGAGAAGAGACACAATGTAGGAGGCCTCTTTCTTGTCATTTGGGCATTTGGCAGTGACATCTGCCTCTTTGCTGTCAGTTTCATCGGCAATCATTCTCGCTTGGGCCAGAGGAGAGTGGGAGGTAAAGGAGAACAAGGAGGAGGAGGAGGAGGGAGGAGAGCAGAGAAGATGAGATGACTCCTCTAAAGCCTTGGGATGCTATGGAAATCAGGTCTGGGGGAAAAAAAAATGACAAAAAGCAGACGAATAAGCCGTTGACATGACAGCATCCAGCCTTGGGAGCGGAGATCTACTGCCTGTGCAATTACACGGCTGCATTTGCATGTATATGATCCCTCAAAACGCTGACACGTGCTGGGATTTGAGCCTTGCTATCTTTGTGTGTGTGTGTGTGTGTGTGTGTGTGTGTGTGTGTGTGTGAGAGCGTATGCACAACATTAGAAGATCTGACAGGCGCTGCTTGTCGCGATGTACACTACATAAAATGAGGATGCGGTCTGTAGAAGAGGATCAGGTCCATTGTGTTAATAGGGATAATAGTGAGTTAATGAGCTTATGGAGGGATTTGACTGTGCATCCTAATGGGCAAGGCCCCTCAGATGAAGCTGTCTCCTGCACCCTCCCACTCCTCTCTCCTCTCCTTACACCACCCCACTTCCCGTGACTAGAAACTAATGGAACAGTCCTGGGGATAAACAAAGCTTAACTACAACTCAGGCGTACTGCACCACTAAGAAAATGGATGAGGGAAGTTAACATGTCTTAATTAAATAAGATTTAATCTCAGATGCTTGGGCCAGTTCTTGTTGTAGGGGCTAGTTGAAAGCATACACTGTCACCTCATGCAGTCATACCTGAATGCTATGTGCGCAATTACAACCAAATAAATAGGCAGATGTGTAAAAATAAGTTGTATTTTGCAGATATTGATACCATTAATACAATGTCAATATAGGTTTAAAAAACAAATAACTTTCATAAGCTAGAGAAATACTGTGCTTTTTGTAACTAAATGTAGCAGCAGTGTCATTGTGGCTAAGGACAGACCTTTATCACAGCAGCCATTTTGACATGAAATAGCAGGTTAACGCAGGTGTTACTAAGGACATTAATAAATGTTCTGTTACATTAAAGGGTAGCAGAGTCTTTCCACTGAGCCAGCATGAACAATACCAGGACCCTGGCTCTGTTAGATCCAAAGGGAACAGAACCATTATTAATGTCATTAGTAACATCTGTGTTTACTCTACAATAACATGTAAAATGGTTGCTGTGAGAAAGGTCTATATGGCCACCAAGGTAGAGTCTTATGTAATCCTTGCAAGTGTTCCATAGGTCTATTTGGACTGTTGGGTTAGGAATATAGTACACAGGGAAGTCATTTGTTTTTAGACTCTTAGTTCTCTTACAGATTCTGTATTTTGCAATCGAAGTGTATTTTGAAATATTTTGTTATCCATTTCCATGTCAAAATACGTGGTGTCTATTAATCAGCAAGCCAACTTTCTGTGAGTCATGATTTACAGCTGGAGTAGGTAACCATATGGAAAGGGTGGAATTTTGTTAACAATTTGACTTAAAACAGCTTTTCTCTCACCTTAGATCCAGTACCTCGTCCAAGTCCCTCCTGTCGCATCCACAAGCACGCTTGTGCATGTGGGCTCGATACTGATGCAATAAGGGAATAGGAATTTGCTCCCTTCTCTACTATTCTGTAGCTTCAGTAAGCTCAGCTAAAGTAGCTACGGTAGGCTAAACTGTGTTTGTTTGAGGAGGGGAAGTGAGCATGCACAGCTGCAGTGCACAGTCCATGTGCACGAGATGTGATTGGCACAGGGGTAGCAACACTTCTTTAAGGTTGTTTGATTTGCAACAAACAGATTTTAACAAATGAGCAGGAGCAGCCCAGTTTTTTTTCTCAGTGTTTTTAATTTGGCTCATACCCTCTGTGTAATGGTGATTTGTCAAAATTTTGTCAAAAAGGAAAAAAGATACCTACAGAATCTTTAAAGAGGATGAGAAAAAACAAAGCTGACCCATATTCACAAAACACAAGTAGCCATCTCACTGTTTACCTCTGTACAATGCGTGCTGTGCTCTCTACACAGCAGTGTACAGTCATACATTACAGCATATAAACTGACAGTCTGCCACTTCGAGTACCAAGTTACTGTGCTGGTTAAACCCATGCACAGCTTCTGTCTCCTTCATGTACAAGGGCCTCATCTGAGCGTGTATGTGTGTGTATTTGGGTGTGCGTGTGTGTGTGTGTGCGTGTGTGTGTGTGTGTGTGTGTGTGTGTGTGTGTTTTACATGTGTGTGGGGTACTCGTACCACTTGGTGGCAGTAACACATTATAGAGAACAGCAGAATATACACATACTGTACGTACACATAGACTTGCAACCAAAAGCACGGTGTCGATGGCATGGAAATTACTGCCACAGGCCTGCAGCATATGAACTACCTGGGAGAGCAGGAGGAAGAAGAGGAAAAGGAGGGGCAGGGGAACGGAGGTGAGTGGTGAATGTGGAAATAACAGGAGGATATTGGGAGGCTAATTGTCTTGAGGAGCGGCCCGAGCGACCTTGGCAGGGTGAGAAGTCAGGGGCTTTGGCCTCCCAGGGCACGACGCTGCCAGGGTAATTGTGCCTCGATCTTGACCTTGCATTGCTTAAACCCGCCCTCCACTCAGTCTCTCCCTGCGTCTTTCTCTTTCCCTCTCGCTGTCTTTATCTCTCACTCTCTCTAGCTGAAGCTGAGGAGGAGCTGGGGGCTGCTCTCCGCTCTAATGATGTCGGCTCCCCAGGGGAGACGTCTGTCTGCTGAATCTCAACAGCTAGCCTTCGAAGCCTCAGCCTGGCTCAGGAACTTGAGGGATGCCTGGAGGATGGTAGAAGAGGAGCTGTCCAGTAGGCAAAGCTCAAGCTTTGGTACTATCACCACAACCACAGCACCCACTATTTTGTGAAAGAGGACCACTACACCAAAGCAGCTTACATTTTACAATAACTGGTGGCACCTTACAATAAGTAACTGACAAAAAAAGCGATTGAAACATTACTCCAGAAGTCCTTCAAAACTATAGAACAATTACAAATTTCCCCTTTTTTCCAACATGCTCTTTTCATACTTCATTCATGGTTTAGGTGCTCCACAACAATATGACTTTAGAATTTTATAACATGGTCTTTGGTGCACCACAAGGTTCATCACTGGGCCCATTGCTCTTCTCTATCTATATTACCTCTCAGTGAAATCATCACCATCATCCATAAATCTGGATGATATTTATTGCTATACTGATGACACTCAGCTCTATGTATGGGTTAAACCGAATGACTTAGGCTTGTCACACTATTAGTTGTTACTGATGGCATACGGTCCTGGGATGTTATATTATCCACATCATTAATACTATTGCTTTGCCAATTTTCAACCCAAAGTCCATCATGCTATTGTGGGGGATATACATGTAAAACACTCATATACACACATATAACTGCATTTCTCATTTCAAATCTTAAAAGAACTGCAGCATCTTGGAAAGATTCATGTGCAAATCAAGATCTTTGTTTTGCTTTTGAGCGGAGGAGGCAATTAAGTCTAAAAAACAATGGAACACATTGATGCCACAGAGCATATGGATGAAAGTAACCTTTTGATGTTCTTTTGGAGTCAGATACTCGTGGCTAAGTGTAGATATGGAGTTCTGGCTTAAAGAGGAGGGCAAGGCGGCAGAACAGCATTGTTCTGGGGGGGAGAGTGGTGGTACATGAGGAAGCCTACAACCCCCTCTAGTCAGGAAATTTGGCAATACCAGTGTACATTCTAACTGGCAGCGAAGTGAAACCATGTTAAAATAGTACAACCATGACAACTCTAGAACCCTAGAGTGTCCATTCCCAATTCTTAAACGTATAGAGGCATGTCTATCAGAGATACTGTAAAACAATGGAGTTCACTTAACTTCCTGATCCTCACTGCTGACAAAACAGACATGATGTGGACCAGCTATACACAAGTATCGGAGGAAACTAACTTCCAAAAACAAGAAAAAACAGTCCAAATAACTCATGTTCTCCCAACATTGACCGCCAATTCACAGCAGATATGACTTTAAGGTGCTTTTATTAATGTATAAACTATTACAATGGATTGCACAATAGAATTCCAGACTTCCGGGGTGTGATTAGACCGCTGACCCAGAGCTTCATGTGAAATGTACTGTACATAAAAGGTCCTTTATCCCAACTGCCATCACATTACTGAACTCTTGATTCACACGCTCATTGCTCAACACTATCATTTTTGAATTGTACTGTGTTGTGCATTTTACTGTATCTTTTTTCTTGGAAAAGTCTCTTGGCAAATTAATTTATGAATACATGCTGAAAACCTATTTATCTGGAGTGCCTCGATCTCTTATTTTAGACTACTTAGTAAGCACTAATTAGGATTCCCTTTATTTTTATGTCTTGTATTCCCTTTCTGTGTGCACCTGTTCATTCATATTGGTGTATCTGAGTCTGCTGTGTATATGGGTGTGTCTCTTAACTCTTCATTTCAGGTTGTGGCTGCACAGGGAGACATTATTGGCAACATTATTGCCATTGCTTGTGATCTCAGAATCTCCCTCTCTATTTGCCTCTGGTGATATTTTTTGTCTTTGGTGACTGAGATGGTGCTTATCACCTTGATCAGAGCGATGACGGTGGAGACCGAGTTGGTGTTGACGCCCCATATCCGGATTGACTCATTACTTTTAACATGAACATTAAGATTTAATTTTTGTCTTCCCACTTCCCCACCCTTTGTACGTCTGACAGCCTGAAAGGAGGATCCCTGTCTGTGTGGTCTTTCTTTCATTTTTTTTAATGTGGGTTTGGTTGGAAGGCAGTTATTTTCATTTATTGTTTTCATTTACGGTTTCATAATGTGGGCTTTGTGAAGACCTTGGGGATGGTAACTGTGATTATGGGCCATAGAAAATAAACCTTACTTGACTTGAGTGCAAAAGAAGAATAAGCTTCATTTCTTTACAGGCAAGCATAGTGGTTATAGCCGCACGAGACAATTTTGCACATTGGCAAGTGCATGGCTCTGGTGTTCAGGGGACAGTTTGGGATTTAAGTTTTAAGTATTGTTTCATCACTTCCCCTGTGCTTAGGCCTCCTGCCAGTGACTGTATCTGACACCAAAATTTTATTTGGGCAATAGGATGAATCTGTGATGTCTTAATTGGGAAAGTGGGATGCTTTTTCTCTCCTGCAAGCTCCTTTTGTGTTTTCAGCAGAAAAGCCATGTATTTGTACACAAAAATTGTACCTTGCACAGCTTTAAAGAAACCATGTTTCAAATGGACACACATAGATAGCTATGTGGCGCACACATGCATGAGTCTGCTACAGTATGCGAGTATGTGTGGATAATTGTGTCTTGGATGCAGGTACGTGTTTGATGTGCCCCAGGGCCTTTCTGTTGCTGTTTGAGCCAGGACTCTCTTTTATTCAAATGACAACTCACCTCACCAGCCAGCCAGGTCTCTATCTACAGGGACCACAAGGGTCTAAAATCAATTCCAAAGCAGTGGTGAAAGGGAGTGATAGAGCGAGGGAGGGAGGGGGCAACAGACGAGGAAGTCCAATTCTGCTTGACATTTACCTGGGCTGTGCTCTGTCAACAATCAAGCCAAGCCTGGATCAGACGCTTGCTCACCCCGGAATGTCACTAAACACTAGTACTGCAACACAGCCAAGTCATAGGTACCTGCTTACGGTACTGATAACACTTGCAGGAGATGCCTAAGGTTCCTTTGATATGGGTTTCTGGAGTCCAAAGGCCAAGGTTTGTGCCATTTAAAAGCTTTAAATTTGGCCGTGATAACGCCAAAAACTGAGACATGTTGTCACTCATTTATTATTGTTATTGTAATGTTTTCCCATGAATTGAAAAACCTCTAAAACAGCATTTAAGCCACGAGACACTTAAATGCTCCACAGAATAGTGTAGAATCTTTTTTCCCCATGTATTTTCCAATTTATCCATCCAACAAACACACGCACACACACACACACACACACAAATGCAACATGCATACATTTTTGACAAAGTGACTGTCAAAAAAATGACTAAATAAATAATAATAAAAAAAATTCAGCTGCTTTCACATACTTTCCGATGATTGTCTAAACTTTCTGGCACTCATTAAGTTGTGTATCCATCTGGCACCTAAGCAGCCGATCCAATCAAACATACCTATTATAAAAATTGACAATTACACATAATGCCTGACACATACACATAGACATACACCTAGATGGCTCTATTTAATTTTTTCCAGACAATGATCCCGATTTGGAGACATTGAGGACTTGGCTAAAACTCAGGACCACTTTACCATACATCCACCTATTGAATTTCATCAAAGAGAAGGAGACTGTGCGGCCAAATCACATAAATCTATAGGCCAGCAGTAGTGTAGAGAGAAGGACTCCCATAAGACCCCTCTCCTCCTCACTCTCCACCATTACCTCTCTGTGATTTCTATCATACTGCTACTCCGTGAATTTCTGCTAGAGCCATTGTCGCTAAGATGGGAGATATAGCAAAATTGCCTGTCTACTTGACCTTCCAGAGATGGAAAGGCTTTTTATCCTCCATTCTCTTGTTCTCTCATTCTCTCTCCATCCTTTTATGTGCAGCAGCTGCAAGGCCAGGGAACATGTAAGCCTTGTGCTTCATTGTTGAGGCAAAGTTACTTTGAACGCAGCATCCTACAGCGATCAAAACGCTACACAAGCATTTTCCCAGACACCATATGGGCACATAAATGCCTGCGGTTTCGTGCTGTTTAGGAATAACAATGCGTGACTTGTTTCACCGTAGATATATTTGTGTGATTACTGTAAGTGTGTGTCTACCTGTAAAGATTGAGGTGTTGCGAGAGTGTGTAATGCAGACTGTCAACAATCAAAGCTTTCCGTAGCCCTAACTCAGACGTGAGGTGACCTGACCAAAATTAGCGAGCAGGAGTGCAATCAAAACAACGACACCATATCATCTGAAGACTTTCACCGCATTTTGAAAAATAATATCGTACCAAGTTTTGTTATTCATTTATTCAAGGAATCTTTTTCCTTTCCACAGTGAAAATGTACGGAAGAGCAGAGCAAACTTTCAAAATGTATGGATTCATGACAGCTCAAATCATATTTTGGTATATGGGCTGTTTTATTGGTAAAATCAATTGAGCATTGGTCTGATTGTGTTTAGGACTGCTGATGTCGTGCAGATGTAAAATAGAAAACAATTTACTCATGAGTGTTAGTAAGAGAAAAGCATGGTTTAGAAACTTTGAGAGACTAATATCAATGATGAAAAGCCTCAAACACCAAAAAAGATATGCTTAGCTCCCAACATGCATCTCAAAAACAAAACTGTCAATTAATACACTTTAAACCAACAGAGAGACATGCAGCAAATATTAAAGTGTGAATGGGAGCAAGTGGTGCGAAGTCAGGCAATTAAGCACTCGATTAGAGGCATCTTCACCTGTGCTCTCTGCTGGAAAGCAGCAGTGCTGAGGGAGGGCAGTGTGCCTGTTTGTGATCCAAATGGAGCAGATCATCAGAAAACATCATATTCTTGCAGCCTATAGCTAAAGAGCTCAGCAAAATAATACTATGCCACAGACCTTAAAACATACTAGATCTGGAATACCATATTGTGTGATGTGTAGGTTACACCAATATATTGCACCAGTATTACACCAGTAGTACCAGGATACATACAACGATCTCTTCACATTCATTTCTGTCAGGGTGGAACTACGTTTCATACAGCTGCAGTGATTATGATGTTACAAAGTCATGCTAAGAAAAGAAAAATACAATCCGTGTTATTATTTCAAATTAAGGATTACATTCATCAATGCAGCACTTTGTCTCTGAGGACCTGTTTTTAATGGATTTTTGAAAACTAGAGGCTATGACTTTGTGGAGGCAAAACAAACTAGCATGTGAACAGAGAGTGTATCAACAGACTGTGGCAAATACATCAGCTTTACATGGGCATTAAATAAGTGAAATAACACTGGTATTATCTATTAAGGTGGTGCTGGGGCATCAAAAAATATTTAATTTGTGTGGCTTTGTGTGGCTGATGGTACAAATGCTATTTCAAAGGCATTACCACCCTAATAAGAGCATTTGGCTGGCACAGACTATTAGTTATTGGCATCCTCAGAAAATTGTAATTAGCCTTCAAAAAATCCATATCAGCTATGTAAAATCTTGTCTCTAAATATGTACATAATGGCTTTATGTGTTCATTTTTCTCTATTTATGGAATAGACACAATCACACTGTGGCATGTTGTTAGCATATTGATGTATCTGCTGATTAAGTTGATCAGTGATTCTCAGAACATCCAGACCAAGCCACAGAATATAGCTTTGGTTAGAGAGAACTGGATTCGAAGAGAGGTGACATTGTATCTTGCAGGCCAGTCTCCATTTCTGTATTAGTCCTGCCCTAACCAATCAAGACCAATGCTCTCTCTTCAAGGGCAAATGTCTGGATTCATTCTGACCATTTGGCCAGGTCCCTCAGTGTGAAGTGCTAATGGAAAAGTAAGGCCAGTCTGACAGACAAACTGCATTCACTCTCTCTAACGTCACAAACATTCCCAACTGGCTGAGTGAAGCGCCATATGTCCTGACTTCAACTCAAAAATAGTATTTTAGTGGGTGGTGTGAAGGCCCAAGCCCATATAACTTATAATTGTTCCTTGTCTATGGACTAAGGACTGCCTGTTTGGAGTGGATTGCTCAGTCACACTCTATTTGGACTGTCCAATATTAATATTCAACTTTGTATCGGTTGGATTTCACAATTGAGTCACTTCATATCAACGTGTCAAGTGTAAATACTCAGCTGATTATCAGTTATCTAACCATAACTGGTTTAAGGTTAGCGTCACGGTTAAATTGATACTAAGTTGAAACCAAGTTGATATTAAGTTAAATATTAACATTGGACAGTCCAAATAAAGTGATACCGATTATTCAAACTGGAGTGTTTATTGTTTGGGCAGATGAAAACATGAACTCATGCTTGAACTCAGGTGGCACCAAATGACTAACAATAACAATAGGATGCTGTTTTATGGCCACAAACAGACCAATCTATTTCTTAATGGTATGGCATGAACATCAAAGAAGGTAAATTAGAGCAATGTGCACCAGTCCATCATGCTTAACAGTACAGGGACTGGGATTCTGATGTTTTATGTCCCCCTGACCCGGCAGGATGACAGGTTTGCCATAAAGAAGCTACTTGTGTGTCCATGTGACTTCTATTTACAAGCCTTGGTTCACTCGTAACTGAGCAGTGTGAACCTAAAGGAACCCAATACAAAAATTCAACAAAGTAAACTTCAACTGTGGTTTAGACCAAAGAAAACAAGCTGTAGCACCCCAAGAATCGTTGTATAGCCAGTTCTGTGGTCTCCATCCTCCCCTCTGTTCCATTACTCCATCTTCAAATCCCGCTTCCCTGCTCTCTCCCTCAGCGAATGTTACAAATTGCCCCCTTGTGCAAACACCCCTGATAAATGGAGCTGGGAGGCCAGGCTGTAAAGAGCTGGAAGTCTCTCAAACCAAACACAACACATTGCTCTGCGTTTTCATCCCCAGTGTGTTTTTACAGGGACATGAACACCCAGGCGTCCAGGCCGGGTCGATGGCACACCAAGGCCCGCTAACCAGCAATACTGCTGAATTAACACAGGGAATGGCTGCATTCCAAAATCTCCCTGTCTGAAGAGTGATGTTACGCCAGGGGAGGGATAGGGAGTCAGCATCCAGTAATGTCAGCTCCATCAGGGGGATGAGGCTAGGAATTTCATGGCCCAGACTTCATAACAGCCAGCGAAGAATCCTTCACCTCACTTCCGTACTTTGAGGTGAAGCTGGGGTTACAGAGAGACAGTCTGGTCTAATTCAGCATTCCCCCTGGCAGCTTAAGAGCTCCATTCCCCACAGTCTAAGAAGGTTGTATGGAAGTGTTTATGTATGTCAGATGTTTAATATCTACTCAACTTTTTAAAGGAATACTCCAAAATAGCCTTTATCTGACTTACCCAGACTAAGACAAGATGTTCGATACCATTTTCATCTCTGTACGTCCACTGGTTCAGTAGCATTTTGTGTTAGCTAAGCATCAAGACTTGAAGTCTACAGGAGTCATTAGCCTAGCTCCGTCAAAATGAAAAAATAAACCTTACAGCAACTCCGAAGCTGTCTTATTTACACAATGTATCATGTGTATTACATGGTAATACACATAATATACATGGTAATACACATGTCTTGGCATTTATTTTTAAAGGAGAAGTTAGATGGTAGGAACTATAACAGATGAACACATATGTTCAGTGGTTATAATTCCTACCATCTTACTTCTCCTAAAAAGGTTTTTAAAAAATGCCAAGATGTGTATTTAAAATACACATGATACATTGTGTAAATACGACAGCTTCAGAGTTGGTGTAAGGTTTATTTTATCACTTTGACAGAGCTAGGCTAATGACTCCTGTAGACTTCAAGTCTTTATGCTAAGCTAAAATGAAATGCCATTGGAACCGAACCAGTGGACGCACAGAGATGAAAATGATGTCAAACATCTTGTTTCGGTCTCAGTAAATCGTTAAAAGGCTATTTAGCTCAAAATGTTGGAGTATTCCTTTAACTTGCTCCTATTCAGTAAAAAAAAAAAAAAAATTAGCCGTTTTTTAAAAAGTTTTACATGACCCTGTCTGCATGTCTACACCAACACTTAGCTTTATATTTGCTTGCTTTACATCTCTCAACCTGGATTGTGTCATTGTTCTTGGAAAATTGTGCTTTCTCTTATCAGACCACAAACTTGGTTAAGGCATGGAACTGTTTGACCACGGTCCTGCTCTACACTACGGTATAATCACTGTAGAAATCTCTGCCTTTTGTTGATCTGCTGGACTAGCATCAGATCAGGGCTCAGTCAGACAGGTTTATTCCTCTTTTGTCTTATCTAATCTAATCTTGTCTGGTATGATATGGCATGACTTGAAATGGTTTGGTTTCATGCAGTCCTGCCAAAAAAAACCTGATCTGGTCTGTACCGGCTTGACTACTTTACACGACACAGATGGGACGCGCAGGAGATTGCCAAGTTCAACATCAACCGAAACAAGCTTAAAATGTTTACAATATGATCTGGTGGAGTGCTAGAAAATGACATTAAAACAGCTTTTGAAACTGTTTTGAACTGAAACCAGAAAAATATTCAAGTCACAACCAAATCAGCTATGGACTATGGACGACTACAGATGTTGCTTCTACTTTCATTTTAGCATTGTATTTCAATGTTTTCAATGTCGGTGCAGAATCTAGTTAATGTCTACATGTTTTCAGGGTAGTTTGAGTTTTGGTCAGAAATCTATTCATAAAGTATGGCGATGAACATTGCTGTCCAGGTCTATAGCCAATTTTCATTTACTATCCCTTTCTTGTCAGTTTGATTCTAGAGTGCTTTACCCTCATGTAGCCTCATTTGACCTGGCTTGGTCTGGCATGTGATGAGTGACAGCATATGTGGGAAGCATTTCCAACCAGCATATGACAGTTCCATAAGATAACACTGACAGCAGTGTAACAACAGCTCAGAGTGTGGGTGAGGATACACTGGCCACCAGAGACTGAGGTAAAAGAGACTTCTACGGGCTCACACTTGCCAACAGAGTGTTTTCGTTTACCCTCGCCACTGGTGCAACAATAGTTGAGACGAAAAAGACAGAGTACACATTTCACAACACTTAAATTTAATAACAGTATAAACTAATTCACAAAATGGAGCCTAAACATCTGACAAAACTTAGATAACTCCTTATGGTCTATGAATGAGTTAGATCGCTTCAGATAAGGCAACCTGTTTTCACCCAGTGTATTTCCATGGCTGTTGACCGAGCCCTTCTGGTTTGTGGCATACTATGTAAATTCATGGCATGCTTGCTTTGTATCATCAAAACAGTGGCTGGGTATTTGTGCTATCTTGCGCTCTCTATCTCTCCATCACCCACTATGCTTTTTACGGGTGGAGAGGCTCCACATTATCTTGACTGCTGTTCCATTTACATTACGACCATAATTATCTGCATGTATCTGATAAGCTTTGTAATCAGCTTTATCTGGGTGACAGGCATTTTCTCTCTCTCTCTCTCTCTTGTCATTTAACAAGATGAACAGGAAAAGTGACTGCTTCTCTGCAAGGCTGCAAAAGCACTGGCGGGGGTTTGTCGGTTTGTCAGGACAAAAGAAGACGTCACACTCAGAAATTAGTGGTATTTAAATATCTTGAACTCAGTGGCTAAAAATGCCTTGTGTCAATGTATGTGTGAGCACGTGTGTGAGTTTGTTTAAGGGTGTGTCTGTGTCTGTGTCTGTACGAAAGAGACGCAGTAAAGGAGAGTGGGAAGGAATGAATGTTGTTTGAATGGATAAAAAGCGACGTGCACGCCAGCACAGTTTGAAACAAAGCGAAAACACCTGCTGATGTGGCCCTGGTGGTAATCCGATAGTCGATGTAAGTCATGGAGACTCTGCATCAGAAGGAAAGGCAAGCTCCCCAGAGCTCCAGGCCTCCTAAATAACATAAAACACTTTTGCTTTTGTTGAAACTTGAGATAAGGGTGCACATAAATCCTGGGAGTGCGGCTCCGTCAGCAGGTAGGCCATTTTGAGGAGCTCTTTCATCGCGCTCTGCGCCATGGCTAATAAAATCAGAGATGGCAGCTGGTGCTGTTGTACACACTTGCACTTTGGAACACAAACACTGTTGCATATATTCACAATAGCTTAACCTAATATGCCCTGCACCGCAGCTCCCAACACACACACACACACACACACACACACACACACACACACACAAATGCTGCAAATGCATACACTTGCACTTGCAAATGAGATACTTTAACATGCACACACTCGCACACATACACATATACACACAAGCAGTCAGCATCCCAAGCCAGGCATCTGGAAAATATCTAAGCTAGTGAAAGGCCTGTATAAGGGCATCTACAGTCCAACACTGTGC